>UYYF01004366.1:61989-74501 GCA_900618365.1 Thelazia callipaeda
TGAAATCAAAAAACCGTAAAAATAAAAAAAAACTAGCAAAAATTATTTTTAGGTAAAAAATTTTGAGTTCGAGAAGATTCAAAATGTTACTTCTCATTAGTAATAATGCATCATCATTGAAATTTTCCCTCATGAATAATTAATTGATAATTTAATATCAAAACATTTCCCAAAAACGTACTAGCACACAATTTTTGTTTTGGTAATAAAAAGAGTCATAACATACTTTCGAGAGTTGCTCAAATAATAAATAAAAAATAGAAGTACAGATAAATATGTGATCAAAATTTAAAAAAATATTCATTGCAATTAGACTAAGTTATTTCATAAAATTGTTTTGCAAAATATTGCGATTCTCTTGTACTCTAAAACTTAAAATGAGTTACTTGTTTTAGGTATGAAGAATTCTGAGTTACTTTAAGAAACAATCTAAAGTCAGTATTTTTCTTAAAAGTTAACTTCTGCAAAACTTTTTTCTTTTCGGGACAAGCCAAATTTGTTATGCAGACAGTTTATTTTTCAGGATTAATAAATCAAATGTTAACATCTGTAACAAATAGCTTAACGATCGTTTCATTTTGCTTAATGGTTGCGATTTCTAATTTAAATCAAAATTTCAAATATCCCAAAAGTTTCTTGCTAAGCATTTCACATCTAGTTGAAATTTATGGCGTCCTCACTCTCAGAGTAAGAATTTTTTGATATTTAATTTTTGTAATCTGAAATGATTACATTTGAAAATGTTATTTTCATTTCAGGAAGTTTTTTTCCCTCAGACTAATTTCCATTGTTTGATGTTTTCCGATAAAAATCTAAAATTCAAAAATATTTGCTTAATCTGAATGAGCCAAATGTGTATATAGTTTATTACTATAGTTCGTAAATAGTAATAAACTATATACACATTCTTTGATATGAACTTTTTGATCACACTTAGAACATTTTATTACTAGATGCATAAAAGTGTAGAAATTTTGATATCAGTAGTACAGTTAGATTGAATCTTATTTTTTCATTTATAAATTTATTGGACGCAAATTTATAAGTGAATTTATTAGTTATTTGATCTGGATTGCATGATTTCAAAAAGTTTTACAAATCTCGAAAAACTTCAGCCTCTAATTTGATAAGACTGACAGTGATCAAAATATTAGTAATAAACTATATACACATTCTTTGATATGAACTTTTTGATCACACTTAGAACATTTTATTACTAGATGCATAAAAGTGTAGAAATTTTGATATCAGTAGTACAGTTAGATTCTGCAAAACTTTTTTCTTTTCGGGACAAGCCAAATTTGTTATGCAGACAGTTTATTTTTCAGGATTAATAAATCAAATGTTAACATCTGTAACAAATAGCTGCACTTGATAAATCACGATTTTTTAATTATCACATATTAGTTTTTCATGGACTCATGAAAAAAAGAATTAAAATGTGATATTTTATGAAGCCTCTCCATGATGTGCTTTCACGATTGCATGCATTTAAATATTTCTCGGAAGATCAAAGTGTAATTGAAACTAACTTCTAAATTTTAATAACTACTATAAGCACTTTCGAACAGAACATACGAAATTCTATAACGATTATTTTGATTTGTGAAATGAAACAGAATGCGACATTTTCTCAGTCTTCAAAAATCGCAGTCAAATCATTAATTCAAAAAACTTTCAAATGTTGGATTGTTAGATTGAAGTTCTCATTGTATTAGTGAAACAAAGTATATTCTTGCCACTTTATAATTTGGAAATTTCAGTTCTGACTGCAAAATTTTTGGAGTTAATTACAGGCTATCAAAGTTCGACCCATGTAATTTGTGTAGTTATAATATCAAATGTGACTATTTCAAATGTTTCGTCATTATTCATATTAACATCAAAAAAACTTTGCAAACTCAGTTGGTTGTCGGAAAAATCTTAGATTAGTTAACTGTATATTTTTCTGAAAAGTATTTAACTTTTTTGCTTTAAAGTATTATACAATAATTGATGAGGTTGCCGAAAATGTAATATCAGTTCTACAGATGCTTAAGCGAAAATCAAACAAAGGATGAAGAAAGCAAAAGTGTATGCAGAATATTGAATGTGCTTTGAATGCGGTCAAGACAGAAATTTCTTAATTTATTACGGTTTAGCACTTAAAAAGTTAAAGTTGAGAGTTACGCACATTCGTGGTAACTATCACGCAAAATATCTGAATTTCAAAAACATAAAGCGGAAAAACTGAACATATTCAGTAGTCATAATTAATATCGTTTTAGTGTTGAAGACTTTCAGTAAAAGAAGTGCAAAATTTTAATTGAAATGAGTTTGCATTTTCTTTATCAGCGTGCTAATAATTAAAATGGAAAAGGTAACAGATTGATAAAGTAATCCTATTAAATTGATTCTAAATTTGAGCCAATATAGATTTGATGAGACTAAAACAAGTAGCTTGTAGTTAGTTTTAAGATAGAAATTTTCATGACTAATCAGTTGCCAGTGATGATCCTGTCCATCTTCTTTGCTTCTCTAAAATCGAAACTAATCACT
Organism: Thelazia callipaeda; assembly: GCA_900618365.1. Classification (NCBI taxonomy): domain Eukaryota; kingdom Metazoa; phylum Nematoda; class Chromadorea; order Rhabditida; family Thelaziidae; genus Thelazia; species Thelazia callipaeda. The sequence continues at coordinate 64,528 of UYYF01004366.1, forward strand.
CAAAATTGAAAATTTTCAGTAAAAAAAATTGTGAAGAAACGAGCAGAAACAAGTCAAAGCCTATAAATACTGATAGAATTATACTGAAATTGGCAGAAAATAGCACTAAATATATATAAATTTTTATTGATAATAAAGTCTGCCATATGGCTGATTGGTTTACTTCACAAATAACAAAAATACATTTTAAGATACTCTATTTAATTATCTTATTTTGAGAACTAAGAACAATACTACTTGTGGTTTCAATTTCACATTACAACAATTGTTACGTGAAGTACAATAGTATTTGCTGACTCCTCTAGGAAAAAAAATACTCGTAAAAGCATTACTTTGGAAGAAATTCTTGCAAACGCGAAAACTCAGCAAAGATCGAACTTTGACATATTTATTAAAATTTTTTACTGACATTGTAAAAGCACAAAATAGAAACAATACAATATAATAAACATATTTTAGAGGCAAGAAATGGGTTGCATGCCATCTGCAAGTGCTTCAATTCTATCCTTCTCTTTTGTGTTGGCACAGTAAACTGTGCATAAATTTCACTTTTTGTATTCAAATAAGTGAAAATGATCAAAATGGTCGATAAAGGAGTACATGAATAAGTAATGAAGCTATTTAAGGAATGCTTTTTGAGTAGAGAAAGAAAAAAGTGCTGATGAAAAGGCAAGATGCAGGAGCTGTTATGCAGAAGTGCGCTAATGTTAAATAACGTTCTCGTCAGAAATAACAATTGTAAACTAAAGACTAAAACTGTGACTTGAAAGCAGAAAATACTTGCGTTGCGTGGAATAAACTAAACTACACGTATAGAAAATAACTTCTGGACAAGACTGCATTGAAATGCATTACAAGATTGCTTTTCCATGCGAATTTAATCCATTTATTTATTTATGTAAAGAAGTGCTATGTCAAAAATCAAACAATCTTCATTTTGCCGACCATTCTTACCGTACGAAAAAGAATGAATAAAAAAACATGTGAGAAAAATATTTGCATAACGCACAGTGCTTTTTACCTAAGATTTGAATTTTTGAAATTACAAACGTGATACGCAAGAATACTTACAACATGCATTGCCAAGTGTAATAAAAGCGATGGATTTTAGGTTTTTGCTTGTTCAATTATGTGTGTTTGAGATTTTTGTGTGTTTATTATTGGTGTATGCATGCATGCACTGGCAGTACTGCAATTTTCGCTCTTTTTTGATGAAATGTGCGAATAAATAAACAAACAGTTGTATCTTTGCATCGTTTTCAACCAGTAATTGTGCAATGTTTTTGACAGTTTTCATTCATCAGAAATAAAAAGTGGCAGAGATTGTTACACAACTTAGCTATGAAAGAAAACACAACCTGTCTCTAAAATCAGCTACGAAAAAACATGTTTTAGTCCATAAAATAAACACAAGGTCATGTTTCAGTCGTAAAATAAACACGGAAGAGCTATATTAATAAATCAAATGCTGGAGGAATTTTTCAGCAATTACTGAAGAATGAGAAGCCTGCTTAATGATACTTTATTATTCATAGTATATAGCGGATTATATAAATTTTAATCTTACTACAATTAATGTAGTTTACAACGGATGTGTATATGACTGCCATTTGATTGCTGATCATAATTGTGTTATTTAAGTTTTAGTGTGCGCTGATTTACTCCGCAAGTATTTAAGTTACAAAAAAAATTATTGTTATCTCAATCTAGTAAGTATTTTAAATATGATTTGTTCCTGGCACTAGTAAAGACCAATTCTATCACTAATTTTCCAATAATTTTAACATATTCATTATTATATTCAACACGATCAAATTCGAGCATTCAGAATAAACTAGCAATTATGATTGAGTAATGGATGTGAAAAAGAATTTTGTCTGCTTTGCCATTTAGCCTCAATTAATGCATTAATATTTTTTACATAATTATGTCTACAAAATTATTTTCCAACTTTTTTTCTCTTTGTTTTAAGTATTATAGCTTTAAAGGCGTTTTAATTAAATTTTGAAATTAATCACTTATTATCTCCCATTTTTTGGCAATTATATTTTCTGGCAATTTTATTCTGAATGCTCGATTTTGATCGTGTTGAATATAATAGTCCAAATATAATTGCCAAAAAATGGGAGATAATAAGTGATTAATGATCAATCAAAGATTTTTCTTGGACTAGTCATTGACTCGCAGCAAATAACCGTTATTTTTATTGATGAAAAAGAGTTTAAAACTACTAGTTAATAGAATTATGTCTGTAAAATTTTTTTCTGAGATTTAACATCAAATTTAGTGAATTTGTGGCTAGCACAAAATGCTTTGTAATGAGGAAGTATGACAGACGTTGCGAAGATTTTCACGTTGGATAATGCAAGGAATTAGTATTCCAATGAACTACTGAGTAAGCGCAAAGTCGATCACTAGCTAATTTGAGCATTATTGATCTTTTCTATGATAGTTTTTTATTTCACATTTATGACTGATTGCCAGAGTTATCAATGCCAAGTCGATTCACAAAATTTTTGAAAATATACCAATTAGTAGATTTTTCAGCATTTAACAACTGAGTCTCAGCAAAATATCAAGATGGAAGTTAATTACTTGCCAACAAAATTATACACTTTTTTCCAAAAGGTTCAGGAACTGCACTTAAACACGAAAATTTTAAAAATTTTCTCCAATATCTAAAAATGGTGTTCGGAAGCTCTTACTAAGAAAATTTTTCATTTCGTTACTCATGTCAGAGGTCAGGCACAGTTCCTTTTTCAACACTTCTTGAAGCTAAGCCTAACAAGTCAAACTGGAAATGGGAATAATTTAATCCTTGAAATATAATGTGTGATAATAAACTTTTTTCAAAATAATCACTCTCATAGGAATCGTTAGTTTACGCTTATACTTTCTGAGCTCTTTGATGATATCATTACTCTTCTATCGTACCAAATATTAAAATAGCTGTGACTCATAAACTGCAACTATTTTTACTGTAGAATGACCATCAAGGAGAAGAGTTATACGAAAGCAACCAATTAAAGAAATTCAACGAAATAAATAATCGTAATTGTTTAGTTAAACTTTGTATATTTTCTTTACTATAAAAGAGTCCAATTTTGATCAGTTAGGAAAGAGAGTTCGTAAAAACACATGAAACTGAACACAATAAAGTTGCACAATGAAGTGAAGAAGTGGGATTCAGTATGCGATGAATTCTGCCGCAGTTCGTCTCATACTGAAGCAGTCAGTACTTGCAGTTTACTATATTAGCATATTCGGTGCCGAGAAAGAAAGAAAAAGAATGTGCGAAATTATACTGAAAAACATTTGAAAGTGGTGTTGAAAATTTAAATACCGTATCAGATTTTAAATACCATATTTAATACTGTAATTATTTTTTATAGAGTGAAAGGATGAGAAGTAAGATGAATATCAATTTATTCAATACTAGCTGTGCGCACAAATTTAAACAAATGCAAGCAGTGCTTTGGTCTGTAATAGAGCAAAATTATGTTGACTATTTTGCTGACTGCGGAAACTAGGGCTAAGAATGAAAAATTTTTGAAAATGACCTCTAGACTGAGAGCACTCACAGGTCAAAAGCAAATCATGTACGAATGTTATTTTTCTCAAAATGTTTTCATGCGTACATGGATAAGCATGAATAAGTGAATGAATGAATAAATGAATTGATTCATTAATTCATTTAATTAATTGATTAATTAACTAATTGATTAATGAACAGATAAATGAATAAATGAATAAATAAAAAATAAAAATAAAAAAATAAATAATAAATAAATGACTGGGTGAGTGAGTGGGTGCGTGCGTGCGCTAGTACGTGTATGTATTTGAATGTGCGAAATGTGTTTCGTTGCAAGTATAAGCTTGAAAATGATTGTTGGGAGCAAAGGTGAAATGGAACGAGTAGCACCAGCTGACTTTAATTTGTGCAGATAATGTCGGAAAAGAGTAGAAAATAAATAAAAAAGTTTCTTTTTGTTTTTGCTATATCAACCTTTTTTATTGTATTGTATGTAATAGCATTATCAAATCACCTGTCTTCGACACGATAACAAATATTTACTTTGGCTTACTGATATCAAAAACTGATAACAATAAAGTAGTAAATACTTGATATGGAAAGGAAATAAACGCCTTCTCTAATTTCATTAAATACTTTTAAAATTAGACTTCATGCATCACAACAAATATTTCGGAGCACATTATGACATATCAAAAGGTTAATTTATAGACTTAGAAGAATTGCATGAGCAAAAATTAGTATAAGGTGGCTGACTTTATTTTGTCATGCTTTATTTTGGAAACTTTTCAAACGTTGGATCTTGGAGTTTCATGAAATTATTCTCGGCAGAGGAAGCAAAGAAAGATATGCTTGAAATGAGAAATCGAATTTATTTGCCAGCTTTTTTACTACTCTTTGCATTTCAAGAATTAAAATTTTGAATTCAGAGATCGCAGCAGAAAAAATTGTAGAGATTTTAAACTGATTAAGGAATCAAAATATAATCACTAAACATTTATTGGTGCAGTCTGCGTTAATGATTTAATTATTCAATGAGAACTTCTGTTGATCAGTACCAAATATTTTAGCCAACAGTACTTAATTTTTAAAAAGCGATCAAACTTTCAACCTTAAAAAACAAAATCTTCTCAAAATGTAAAGAACTTGCATCAACTTTTGTAATATGCAAACTTCTTAGTGCAGAACTGCTTTTAATTTAATTTTTTTCAAACTTTCAATACGAATTAAGATAAGTTCTAAACCAGAATTTCGTTTCCAAACAAACATATTCAGCGTTATTTACAACTGCTGAAAACGAATTGCATCAAAACTGTTCCTCATATAGTTTTCTGAACATATCTTACAACTTCCTTTGCTATTCATTTTCTAGTTACAACTATCAGTCTTTAATAAATTATAATTAGATTGTGCACTTCCTACCACTGCGACATTTCTTGCAGCAATAAAATTTAACTTGAAAATATAACTAGAAAATTTAATTATAACTTACTGAAGACTGATAGTTGTAACTAGAAATCGAATTCCAAATAAATCAGCTTTTTCGGTACATATAAAAATAAGTGAGTCCGTATAAAACACTCAATCTTTTTTGGCCTAAAATCATTTTGCAAAAGAAATGCATAATTTTTTTCTTTCCAATAAAAATTTACGACTTAAAAGAATTCAAATATGTAAAATTCTGGTAAGAATTTATATTGAAGAAATTTAAAACAAAATATGATTAATAAATCATCATTTTGTTGGTTGACATTTTATTTAAAAAGCTAAGTTGCATAGAATGCTATAAAGCTAAAATTAATTTTTATTTGAAAAAAAAAATCAACTAATCTTAGAATTTAAATTTGTTCGCGCAGGACAGGTATAAACTAAATATGATTTAGAAATCTAAATATAATTTAGATTTGAATTAGGTATGAGGAAATAAATCTTGATTAAAATTCAGGTTAAAATATTTTCAAGAAATCGCAACATCTAAAAAATTGAAGTCACGCATTCGCTTCTGATATGTGCACAGTTGCATAAAAATTAAAGCCAAGAGAACTGCTTTAATGTACACTAATAAATACATTCCATCATTCACTTCCAGATCAAAATATGAAATAAATTTGTCTTCAGCCATTGGAGAAGAGCATAAACAGAAACTCTTTCTAATAGATCAGTCATATCTTTCGTGAATTCCATCTATTTAAATGCATTGTGAATTCATTCTAATGTTTCATTTTCCGGACTTCGCTGGCACTATTTTTTAAAAGTAGCCTCATGATTTTCAGCTTTTTGATTTGCAGAATACAATATTTCTCAGTTCATTAGTTAAACAGTAATATAAGGCGCAAAGCTTTTGTCATTTTTGCTTGATGACAAAGCATGGCTGATGTTCAAAGACAATCTTTAATTGTTGTCCAGAATAACCAGCGAATGCATCGACAGAATTTAACAAATAATTAAAAAACCGAAGAAGATTCTTTTAAAATCTCTTTGCACAATTTTTGTGGTTAAAAATTATGACGAAAACTTACTTCAAATCCTTTTTTCAAGATTGGGCCAGCGCTCGCAATATACAACTTGTGGGCATCGTCCATCACTAGTTGCACCGGTCTTCGTTTTACCTTTCAAATAGCAAAGATTTTATTCTCTTTCAAACTTACTAACATCTTAAGTAAGATATGCTTTAAGTCTGGTATGCACTCATTTACAAACTCTATACATCTTGGATTTTGTTCACCAAAAAAATTTCCTCTTTTAGATATTTTTATTTCTAATTTTTAATTCTAATTCTTAAAGCTTTTCTTTTTGAGGAATTCAGTACTAAGAAGTCACACTGATGAGAATTCACAACATAAATTCCATAAAAATAAGAGCTGTTCTCAGAGAATAGAAAATTAATTCTGTATTGTTACCGAAAATGAAGATAACACAATCAAAATCGAAAATCAGACCAATTCAAAGTTAACTTCAAATGTTTGCTTGTTCAAAGAAATTTGTCAGGTCATAAAATTGATGATACGTAATCTTGCTAACAGTTTGGTTTCTAGCTCGCATGTGAGTAGGTGAATTAGTTCATTTTGATGAGCACATCAATTATCTTTCACGTTACCTGACGTGTTGCGAAACGTGTACAACGAAAATACAACACAACTGTGTCTTCTTGAATTTCCAGTGCAAACTTTGCCCACTTTCCGATAAATTCTGGCACCAAGAAAGATGCCAAAGCTTTGGTATCTGTTTCCTTGCTTGAATCCGTGTAAAGTAATGTGATATTTGTTTGGCTGTCACCTAAAAATATCACTTTACGCTTTTATTTAAACAGAATTTATCGAATTTTATGACCTGACAAATTACTTAGCATTTATTTTGATGAAATAAATTCCATGAAATCTTTTGAATAATTATTGCTAATGAGAAATAAGTTGACCAGCTGATTCTAGAACAACTCCGAGATCAACAATCGTGTCTAGTGGATTAACCACAGCAAATAAATATCCTCCTTGTGGATCATCCGGTCGAATTACTGCCGTAAAAGCAAAATTGCGGAAAAACCTTCGAGGTAGATATTGTCTGTATGGAACAACAATTTCGATACCACGCTAAAATTTCAAACATTCAAAAATTCATTTTTGTCATTACATTCCCCGTAAAAATGTTTAAATATTGATAAAGTTATTCTGAAATTTGCATGTATAGATACATATTTCTATTTATATATAATATTATACCCTTATGCGGTATGAAAAAATGGCTATATATGTACATAAAATGTAAATATATCTCAACATAAAACTTTTCTCAGAAAAGATCACGCAAAATTATCAAAAAAAGTGTAATAATTGCTAGAGAAATCAAAAAATCGCTAAGGTGGAGTTATTTTACAGAACTTAATCATTGATTGTGTTCATCCTTTAGAACGCACCGAAGCTCGGAAAAAACTGATTCTTTTTTGCCCGTGAAGCAGTAATATTTGATAATCATTTGAACAAATTTTAAAGGTAGTTAAAATGTCCACATGATTAAATATGACTGCATTCAGCTTTCTGATTCGTGAAACTTACTCTTAATGTTTTCGAACTAAAGATTACCCCGATTGTAGAGAGCCACCAAATATTTTGCAAAATGCTTCTTGCATTGCTTTAAAGAATTGCAATGTTACTTTTTTAAAAAAAATAATTAGGCTGAAAAAATGTCTGATTTCGACGCTGTGATCATTTTGACAGTAATTTTTGGCAAAAAGCTTTGACAGTAATTTTTGGTCATTATTTTTGTGATGCAGGACAATCTTTCACTTCTGCATTCTTCATCAAATATTTAAAATATTTTGATTATAGATTACTTTGATGCCAACAGCAGGAAATCCTTCTAGACCTTTGGCTTTATAAAGTTCCGCACGATCATTTATTAGGCTCTTTAATGGTACCAAGAGGTCAACATCAGACTCAGAATCTGAAAATTTTGACATATATAGCAACACTTTTCTACAACATTTTGATAGAACTTTTAGCACGTTGTTTTTTCTCTTTGTACTAAAAAAATATTTTGCCGTATTTTTAAAGCTTTGTTATTTTATAATGTTCTACTTTTCCTGTTACATTTATTGAAATGTTTTTTCTTTGAATATTTGTAAGTGAAAAAAGCCAGTATATGAAGATGCATTGGTGTTTACATTAGGGAAATCCGAAATTTACGTAGAAAAATTTGATAAGTTGTATTGTATTTTTAATTAAAAGATGATTGGCATTTTCAATATCATTCAAAAACATGAAGATTTACTCATGCATTCACATAAAAGAGAAGTTGTAATTTTGGCGCTGAAATTGAAATTAAAATTTTTATGATTTTTTCTAGTGCAACATAATTATAAGAAATGCTGCAAATGGAAGAAAAAATTGAAACTGAAATTTTTTATAATCAACAATGAATGCAAGAGATCTCATAGCTGAAATCTAGCAATATTTAGAATTAACACGAAAATAATTTAATCTTTTCGAACAATTAAAATAAACTCAAATCTGAGAAAGATTTATGCTTCTCGCTCCCGATCTCTAATGAGATGATGATACTACTTTGAGGTCTATAAAGCAGAATTGATAACTTTGTCAGGCATGAAACTATCACTGCCATGAAAGAAATAACTTATGCTTTTTTAACTGTACAAGAAAAGAAATTAAACTCTTTTATAGTAATCATCTCAATTAAATAGAGGTTTTTTTTGCATGGGAATGGATTAATGCAAATTATTTGGTTGAGCTAAAAGCCACACCAATCTCAGTTGCTCTGTGATTCCTTTAAATGCGTTTTGTTCTATGGCTTTTGCCTTCAAAACATTTAAGAAGGTAAATTTGCTCAGAGTTATCAAACTATGTCCATTAATCTCACAATTCCATGTATAAACTGGTTGCGTGTAAGTGTGCAGATAGTCTTATCTTACTTATTCTCGCACAATTAATATAGTAAATGCTTGAAATACCCTAAAATGCACACTTGAGATGATCAAAAAGTATGATATCATTTTCAGAAGTCAATTTTTAATGTTTCTTTCCGTGACCATAATAAAGAAGGCCTATTAATGGAGATGAATAGGTCATGTTTTAATTTCACCAAATTTTAGTGAACAGAATTGAATTCCGAACACGAAAGTGCTAAAAAAATTGTAATAAAAAGAAGTAGTTCTGCATTTTATTTCTAAAGAAAAACACAATTATCTCAAAAATGGTTTGAAAAAAAATGCATTTCCGCTTTCAGAGAAAAACAAGAGAGGCGAAAATACTGAAAAATGGCAATAACCGTGAAAGTGTCAAAATTTTGATTGAAAACTTGAGATTTAAATGTTTGCCATTGGCCATCGGAATTTCAATTTTTCACAAGAGTGCATTTGCATTCAGAAATTTGCAAGCAAACCATCAAAAGTGAGTAATAAGAGAAAAATTTGTTATGCATAGAAGCACAGTTTGAAAAATTTATCTCCATATTTGAATTAAAGCGTGATCGAGTACAATTGCTTTTATCTCTAATCGATTCACAAAAAGAAAAGGAAAATTTTGTGAATTTTTCCAAATTATTAAATAATTTGCAAGAGCCAAATCAACCTATTCTAGAATGAATGAACCGTCAGACGAATGAATATCTTTTTGTTCTTTCCAAGTCTTAGAACGCTAAAGATCTGCAAGTGCAAATTGGGTGGAAAGTGATTAAGTCAACAATTACAGGTGCTAAAAGTCGCTGCTTAAGATTATTATTGCCATTAAACGCCATTAAGCGTGAATTTCAATAATTTTTATCAATAAATTTTGCTAGATAGTAAATTTCTCCAACTTTTGAAGTAATCCCTTCGATTTGCCAATTGTTCTAGCCATAGTTGCTGTGCGCTGTAAGAGCAAGAAAGCAATTCATCTTTCTTTTTCTGGCTTTGTAAACATGAATGCTTGTGGCCAAATTTTGTTTTACTCAT
>UYYF01004366.1:75209-95576 GCA_900618365.1 Thelazia callipaeda
TTAGTTTATCGCTATTTGCTTGATTATATTTTTGTTTTTCATGAATTAAAATTTTATTATTGATTTCAAATAAAATTTCATCGCCATCATATGTCAAGCAAATATTAACTAAGATTGTGCATAAAATCCAATCACGATTTAGTATTTTATTTTTAATATCTTGCAATAAGTTTATTATTAATTCACTTAAATTTAAGCAGACATCAGTAATAATAATCATTAATTTGAATTCAGTCAGATCTTCCACATCAAGTACAACTGCAAAGTGTACCACTTTGTATCATTTTTGTAACCTTTATTTCTTCTTCTGGAGATGATCTCATCAATGCATATCGATCATACCAAAACTTCCAACGAATCATAAAACTTTACTGAACAAAAAATTACATGCCATTTTTCCTCAAAGAACGAAAATTGAAAAAATAATATAAAACACCGTTGATACCAAACACCGATTTGTATGCACTATCCAAGTTGGACTATCATCTATTTTTGATTTCTTGTACAAATGCCCATCACTGCCGATCGCAATTTTTCTATTACTACATTACTAAGCATTGCAACAAGTGCACTAATTAGAACATCAGAATCAGCAAAGGCAAGAGTAATACTAAAACTCATCGCTACAAATTTATTAAAAAATAAAAACTCTTATATTATTATAACTAAAAAAATTATACAAGTTTATTTGCATGCTATTATTTGACAGCAAATTTTCAAAATATTATTTTCAAATAAATGAAGCCAAAATTGCTGAGATTCCAAAAGTTATTCGCTTGTTCTGAACCGGAAAATTAGGTGGGGTATGGGAAATAAGAAACATGAATACACTGCTCATTTTTCGAATTTTACCATTTCATTATCGATAGACTGTGAAATCACTTATCACATTTTTGGCAGTATAAATTTAAATTAACAGTTCCAAAAATTATTCAACTTTCATTCCGAAACAGCTTCGAGCTCCGTTTTTAATTAAAGTTTAGATGTTAGAATTCTTTAAATTATAATTAAAGTCAAGAGAATTTTACAGATGTTTTGCGAAGGTTTTGACAGTTCAACAATAATCTTATTTTTTGTAACGAAAATGCATATATTTCTTCGCCGCAATCAATGATATTTTCAAGGTCAAAGTTCGCTTTCACAGAACAATTTTCCTACAAAAAATAAATTATATTAAACTAAATATTAATGTTGGGATTAGATGACAAACTCACTACTTATCAATAATTTTCACTTTTCACATGTTAGAGTCATGGTTGAAGTTCATAGTTCACATTTTTAGTATTGTTTGAAAAAGCAACCAAGTTTATAAATTATTGCACTAAAAACGAGCAGTTTTTGAAAGAAACTTCAAAAATTATTGCTGATTTTCGTTAAACAGCTATATTAGGAAGTTATGTTTTCTGGACACAAAATTCAAATTCCAGTAGTCGAAATTTGACATTTTCCTTTCAAAATAACACAATTGATGAAAAATTTTTAGAAACTGAAGAGATGAGCTCAACTGTTATTGTTATGGTTTTTAAATTGTCATCTATTACATTGTTTGATATGGATCGTCTTTTAGACAGATATTACTCATGTCAAGTCTTATTAGACTCATTTGTCTTAGCTTGATTGGATTTCAAACTAACTCAAAAGTCCTCCTAAAAATGCAACTTTATTGGGTTAGCTGGCATTTCAAGTGACCTAAAATTTTGTGTGAATTATTTAAATAATTTCACGCGCACTTTTTCAGATTTGTTAATACATAGTCGTCTTTGGACAGCGCAATTTTTTCCAGCAGAATCATAGATTCTGTCTAACTTTATGACCTACTACCAGACAGTGTAACTGCAGTATGTTTACTTGCTATTTCATTGAACAAATTCCCATATCTTCTTCTTGTGCTTTTCCTAACAAATGTGACCATTTTGGTAAAAATTAGAACCGAAAATCCATCATAGATATACTTTATGAAAAAACTTTTTTTGAATAATATTTTAAGCAAACTTTACAATCAGCCATTAAGTGATGAAAATTAAAATCATTTGAAATTGCAGAAGTATATTCTTGCTTGAAAGACCGATATTGAATGACAGTGCATGGAGAGGTGAAGTAATAATCTCGACCTTTTATAGATTACGATGTTTATTGTCAATGACGATATGTTTGGAGAAATGATACTTGTGGTCCCATCCTGGCAAAAATTCAAAAAATTTGTCTGACTGCTGTCAATATGATTACTTTTATCGTAATTGTAAATATTATTCAATACTAATTTGGATTATTACTAAATTAATATGATTTTACTTGCTTACTGTGATTTTCACTGTATTTTTAGCTTGAAGTTAATCAAACAAAACCTAAAACTCACATTCCACTTTTTTACCTTTTTTACCTTTTTAAGCAGTCAACCTAGCATGCTAAAAATACTTGTAGCAATGTTCTCATCTCTATTAATATGAAAATAGAGCAATATAAATCAAAATCTTAGTCAAGTTAGAACAGAAACAATCAAATAAACGTATTTAGATGGATAACTAGTATTTATAAATAATTTCTTTAGCATTTACTTTAACCAGCCACACTTATTTTTACGAGATTCTACGATCAAACGCTCAAGAGCAATTTCAATCATTAAAATTGAGGAAGTTCAATTTTTTTCATTATTCTTAGCAACTAAAATTTGAAGTTTTAATAGATTTCTTTGCAAAAAAATTTGAATTTTTGGTTAATATATAACAAAATTTTTTTGACTTAGCTACTAAATATCAAGTTTGTTATTTTGTTAGTATTAGCTTCCAATTAGTTTAGAGTAACAAGTTAGATATCAGTACCAATTCTGCATCTCACTGTTTCCATTCAAACCAGAAGAACGAATAATTCCATTAAAAAAGATTGTAATAATTATTTCAATTCAAATATAATCAGCCATCAGTCTGAAGTAGCTGTTCATGTTGGCTGATATTTTTGATGCCAAGACTATAACCTTGATTGCCGATACTCTAACTTTATGATACTGGCTCAGTTTTTCAATGCTATTTAACTTTCAGCCTTTGTAATTCAATAATTTGAACATTATTATTATCTTCTGGTAAAATGTCAACAAATATTTCAGCAAAAATGGCTGAAGATTGCTTCATTATTTCCAATCAACAAAAACATTACGTCATAAAATAGTAATTAGCAAGAGATTGAAAGAAAATACAGTATGAAAATTTTTATTTTCTACTTCTTATCTGTCATGTCATGCAAATAAGCAAAGCAAACAATTTTTTAAAGCATTTGAAAGCAGTAAAATTAAATTAAGCTATCGATGTAAGTCAGAATAATTTTATGAATTTGTGCTAATCAAGCAATCAGTCACTTACCTCCAGGTGCATTGAAATCGGTACTAGAAATAATATCAATTATGACACCGAACAAAAGTAGATATTGAAGCAACAAAATGTGTTGTTTCATAGCATATAATATCAAATTCATTATGTGATTCAAATTTTCGGTAATGAGAGACTTTTCGCTGGCAGAGGGAAAATTAAATTGCAGTCACTGACCGCAGCATTCTGTTGATTTGCAAATTAATTAATAACTAGCTTTTTATTGTGATCACAAGTGTGATTTGCCTCTCAACTTGGATAAGTTAATTAATTATCGTTCTCATTTTGTGCGATTGTGAATAAACTTCCATTGTTTTTTCAGAAGACAAAATTTAAATATCTGCAACTGTAACCAATTAAAATACAGAGAATAAAATTAAGGTAATTCAGCAGTATTCAATAATCTAATTTGTCGTCGCAGCAGTAATATTAGCACTTGTAGTAGTAGCTAGCGAAAAATGACGCAAAGGAGTGATTTTGTCTGATTTATAAATAACAGAATTTGTAAAATTTTGCAAAGAGTAATTACTTTGGAGTGACTATCGGTAACAGTTATTATTATCAGAGCAGTGAAATTTATAACTGTAGCAATAAGAGCAAGTAGCGCAGCAATATTGAATTGTTGCAGTTGACAACGACGTTTTTTACCATCTGTACTCGCGTTGATATGAATGAATGAATTGCTGCTGCCTCCTCTCAAAAAGGCATGCAAAATTTCTCGAAGGCGGAGTAGTAAAATTGTTCTTCCCATTGATTTTAACCATTACTTAACTACTTTTAATGTTTTATTGCTTAGTTCACTAATAACGATTGCTACTGTTGCCAAAAAATCCACTGCGAGACGTGTACTTTATTTAACTAAGCAAGCAATTATTTTCAGCAGTTAGCATAGTTAATAAAGAGTTCTACGTGTGCCATAAAAGCAATTAGTACTTACACAGCAATAGATTAATTGCATTTCACTCAAATTCCATCTTGATTAATTTTTTTCTAAACCCAATTAATCAATAATATTGTTATTTTACCTTATCAGTAGAAAGATGGTGTTAGCAATTGTTATTGCAGCTGGAATGAATAACTATAAAACAATTTTTTGTACAAGTCCCCACACTTGTATACGTTACATCCAAATATTTATCTGTATTAAAATTTTTGCTTAAGCGCAGAAAAGTGAACAAAGAACATGCTCGGCAAAGTTTTGCTTTTTTTCAAACTTATTTTTACAATTTTTAGGAGAATGAATAATTTCTAAAGATTTTTTTAAACTTGTTTTGTTCTCTTTCATCAATAGTTCAATTTTTCTACTAAGAAATCTCAATAGGAATAAGGAGTTGTAGTATTTCTAAGGAATCACTGAGTAGTTTGATGCAAAACGGTTGATGCAAAAGAAAGTGAAAGTTCCTATACAACTAAACAAAGTCAAATCCAGTCTACCTATCAGAAAATGAGTTTCACATCATGGTCAGATTTCAAATGCTTGATAAAGTTCTGAGTATTTAAAAAATTGATAAAATATAATTGCAGTAAAATAATTGCAAAAAGTATGTGAAGTATGCGCGCACGCGTCTCATATTTAAAGTGTGTCAATCTGTGATTGTGCGAGTGTAATTTTTGGTTCAAAAGCTGATTTTTCAAAAAATTGTTAGATCAAATGCTTAATAATAAAATAAACGAGTTGTTGCATAATAACAATCTAAATATTTTCAGAAACTAATTATTTCAGAAGTTAGAAATAAATGTTGTCACTTTCCAAATTTTGCAGTTTCTCGGAAATGGTATATCATTATCTACCAATAACAAAAATGATTAAAATATACTCGGATAAATTCGATAACTTTACCTTTCTACACATATACTGCCCACAGTTGATTGATATAAAAGAAATATGATTGATGATTGAAAATTATGCAGTTTATTCAATGTCAATATGGTATCAACTAGATTTCGACCTTGCATATGCAAATCAGTTTGTTCATAACTTCAAAGTCTAAATCAATCCAATTTTTTAATAAAATTTTGAACTCAAATTAATTCGTCTAAAAGCAACAACAATCCCACAATACAAACCAAATTCAAAATAAATTGAAAAACTAATTAATATTAAAAAATAAACAAATGTTACTTCTTCAGAAAATGTTATTTAATGATTAAAAAAACCACTCCGAAAATTTTGCATAGTTATTATTGTGTGATATTTTTTTTCCTGAATATTTGAATTATAAAAAATGGAAAATTTAGTATTAGACCTGTTTGTTATTTTAATTAATTCATGTTTTCAATGTTTGTATAAGATAACTTTAACTGTTTACAACTTACAGACATAAAAGGCATTTGATTGAAGATTAAAATCCGCTTAAATCTCGTAATTACCGTAGTAGTGATTTAAAATATGTTTACTTTATGAAAAAAATGAAATACTGATGTGAAAAATGTTTTCATTATTCATTTAAATTATTGGACCGAAATCGAGAGCTTATGATTTGGTCTGCAAGAGCACATTTGCTTGCAAGTAACATACTTTGAGTTATTATTCAGCAATTTATTTGCAATTTTTTGAAAACAAAATAGTTTTTGCAGAAAATTGAAACTTTTTAGGTCCCATAAAATTTTTAAGGATCAGTCTGAATGAAACTAAAAATTTCCAATAATTAAACAACAGTGTTTGCCATTTTAAATGCCTATTTCCAATCTTCCTCATGTAAGTCATTTCTGGATATACAAATTGATATCAGAAATATTTTTAATTTAGAAATTGTAAAAAAACAACTTCTTCAGCTCAATTTTTACCGTCAGAAATATTGATGCTAAACATTATTCCTAACAGAATCATTTTCCATGCATGAAGTTAATCTATAAAGGTATGTGCGACTGTAGTTATCACACTAATTATGCAAGAATCGTAAATCAATTTCACATTAAAAAAGCACACCAAAATAATTTGTTTTCGTTTTTTGAAAGTTAAAAGTACTCAAACAAATTATTTCACTCTGTAATTTGAAGATCTGATAAGAATATTTGAAATTTTCAGTTACAGATCACATTGAATATATGCACAAACTGCAAGTTTGGAGAAGTAAACTCAACCTTAAATCTGAAAGTATAGATTTATTCCAAAAAGTTTTACTCTCATGATTTTCATGTTTTCAAATTTAAGTAAGTTCAAGTGATTATAAAAAAGTTAAAATTTTCGACTAACTGGCTGAAGTGCTATCAGCAGCAATGTGAAGAACTTGGAAATAACGAAAAATTTATAGCATTACTGGAATTCTAAACTGAAGTAATTATTATAAGAAATTCTGAGCATTTGTTTGCAAGATGGGAGTACAGAATTTTGCATGTCATGAAGTGTACATGTTACGAGAAGGAAAATGAATAAAAATGACATTTTAATTTGAAAAATGTCAAATAAACCGGAATGATAAATGAACACTCAGATGTGTAAAATGCAGGACAGTTAATTATCAGCGAATTTTGCCACTGGAAAAAAGAGTAAGACTGATTGTTACTGATATTTCTGATCAGTAATTAGCAGTTACACAAGATCGGAATTTAAGTATCATTTACACAAGTTATATTTCTGTGATGTAGCATTATTATTTGTGAGTAAATCATATTTATTTATTGGTCACACCTGGTTGAAAGCAATATATTCTAGCTAGTAACTCAGCGTCATATATTCAAGGTTATGTTATGTCTCATAAATATTGAGTGGAATACTAAAAATAAATCTTGAGTACAGTAACTAAGAAAGCAAATAACTTGTCTAATTGAGGTGGTAAAATTTTATTGTGGTTATAAAGTAATCGAAGTTAAAATTTTTGAGTACAATACTTGACAAAATTTGGAAATTCAAAATTAAAAAAAAACAGCTGATTACAGTCTGATCTTTCAGAAATCTTTAATGTACTTTTACTGTATATAAAAATACCATTTTAAATTTTATAGCTTCCCACAAAATATCGAACAATGCCTGAAATTATGCAAATATCTGTGTTATTATGTATCTTCACTGGAATTTTTGTCGCTAAGAAAGTAAAATGAGCATAACAAAAGAATAAACAAGTTTTGTTTATTGTTATGCAGAATAAAAGGTATTTACTAACATCACATCACTCCCATATTAGGGGTATTCTTTTAACTTATTACAAAAACTATTCAATCCAAAAACTTCGTTAGTTTTAAACAAATATGATATGAATGTACTTATGCTTCTAAGTTGCATTTTAACGAAGTTTTTATGTAATTGAAACATCTCATCAAGAAACATAAGTATATCAATATCATAAGTTGTTCAAAAATCACAAGTTGTTCCTGCAGCTTAACCACCAGTAGAATTAAAGTTATTTGTTGACAAAAATAAAATTTTCTAATCACAACAACACTAATTGCTAAACAGCAATTTTATAATCCAAAAGATAAACTTAATGACCAAAAGTTTATTACATTCATTCACTCCAACTTTTCTAATTCATCACATTGCTTAAATCCTCAATTTTTTTCCTATGTTTCATTAATCATAAAAAATAAATTTAGTTCCGATCTATCTGTCGGAAAAATTGTTTAGTTCCATTGCTCACTGAATATGCTAATCTTGATTGCTTGCATACGACACTGCAAACAGTTGTATAGAATCCCGAATGCATCACATGCCATGTTTTTGATTTAAATTTAAAGGTGATGAGTCACTTCAGTATTGGAATTTTACCTATTTGACTTATAGACGGTTAAATAAGTGGATTTCAGCAAACAGAAGTAAATAATGAATTTTTCATTCCAACCATTACAGTCAAACACTTTACATGCATTGCCTTGCTGATCCTTCCTAAATTCAGTCATTTCCATGCATGCAACTGACTATGATTATTTTCGAATTTTGAAATATAATCACAAACATTACTATCTTAATTCAATTTTTCAGTGAGAGGAAAGTTTTCTCCTGTCTTTGCATCAGGGCGCGAGAAACACCTACAAAAAATGCGAATAAATTACTTAGATCAGTGTGAGCAACATTTCACGAAAGCGCCAAACATCTACCTAGAAAACTACCTACCTATCTACCTACTACCATCATGCGTTCTCTAACATTAGTTCCGAGCAGTATTCTCATTTTCGCATTCACAACACAAATATAAATTATTTCCTCTTTCATTGCTATTTACTATTCAACATTTTCATGCCTTTCCTTGGCTTTTCAAATATTTTCATATTTATTGTCATATGCTTACTCTATGATGCAGTGATTTGACAGTCCATACGTATTTATCACAAAACATAGATTAATAGCCTGTCTCACATTAATATTATTATTAACAATTTTTCGTTTTGAAAATAATAATGGAATTAATCAATAAAGAGAAAATTAATGATAAATTTGAAATTTTATGGCACATTCTGAAAAATTTTTATGTCAATTGTAATCAATTTTATTTTTCACAAGAAAAAAATTTTGGTCAGTTTCCAGGAACAATATATTGTTAAAATTTGATGAAAAGGAGCAGAGCAGATGTTTTAGAATAAACTGACAGAATTCTCTGTAATTCTTACAAGATGGAAAAATCGTGCAAATAATTATAACAGTATTGATCGAGAAGTCAAGTGAAGCAGTGCTTGTTATCATATCACTGAAACTAAATTGTAACCTATGTTCTTTCTTCATCATCCAATATTTTTTCAAATTTTAAGACTAATATGTAATTTCTTTGCATATCGTCTAACAGATAGTAAGTAGTTTTAAATTTTCAAAAGTAAAAGATATATCAAATTTGTCAGAGAGATTCATTGCAATTTTTGTGATGCAATATTTATTGGTCTTTATTTTTCCATCTTTTTATAGGTGAAATGTATTTAGGCAAACACAAACTTGTTTACTTGGTAAGATTAGTCATTTCAGCAGTTCATTAGGCAGTTAATTCGTACGCCCAAATTCAGTAGTAGTGGCAAAATTTATCTCATAAATAAAACTTTCATGTTCAAAAAATGAAAGAATATGCAAGCAAATATTCTTACCAAACGCCCAAATTCAGTAGTAGTGGCAAAATTTATCTCATAGATAAAAAAATATTACTCTAATTTTTCGTAATAATAAACGGAAAAAGAAAGTAAGTGTGAAGTTGAGTGATTTTGTCTTAAAAATTAACCAAGTGCCGCTTACGTAGATACTCATGCCACGCACTTTAACTGAGCAGCTCTTGGAGCTAATTTTACTGATTTTGAGGATATGAATTTGTTTTCATTTCGTCCCTTCTGATCATTACTATTATCTTCTAAAGGAAATTGTGATAATTGAAGCTCACTGACAATTCATTACTATGTATATGTTGAAAAAAATTTTGGAGAGCTAGTTTTCAAGTATTATCATAAAGTTTTACTGTTACAAATCATACACAAAATATGAGATGCCACTCGAAAATTACTTTTTTAAGCATTTTACCAGTATGTAGGATATTTATTAATTGTTAATAATTAAATAATTTAACTAATTTGTCTCCTAAGCTTTTTCTTGAAAGAAATATCTTTCAAGCAGAGTTAGCTTTGTCCTAAAAAAGCTTATCGTGAATGATGAAAGTGAACTGGACTGTAATCAATTCAAACTCCAAAAATTAATGTTAAAAGAAATTTTTTTGACATTCATAAATGTTATTTTGATTATAAATGTCGATGAATTTACCAAAACAATTATGAACAACAAAATTACTTACAAATTACAAGACTTTCTGTATTCATTCAGAAATGTGAAAACAAGATGGAATTTATAGCTTACTTCTTTTGCATATCAATGAAGTAGCAATTAATTGAATAAGTAATGTAAAGAAACCTATCAATCGACCATTGTTCTGTACAAGTGCAGTTGAATCATAGATACATTGTCGAGAGACTAAAGTTATATCATCTAAAGCAATCCAAAATCGATCACTCTTTTGCTTACGGACTTCAAATGACACCTGAAGTGAATCGCATACACGCAAACTTGGATGATGAAGAAAAAGAAGATTGCAGAGTGCCAACTTAATTATTTTGTCTCCACAGGATCTTCATTTGTTAAGTTCAAGCTTTCAAAATTTTGACTTGGTCATTCAGTCTTCTGAAGACTAATTGCAGTATTTTTTTCACTGACCTCAAATAATTTCCAGAAGTTTAGTATAAATGAACTTGTGAATCTAAAAAGATAATTGAACGAAATAATGAAGTTGGATTTAATGGCACAAAATTCACTGCTTGCTACATTTTTTAATCCACAAAATTTAGTGCATTCAAGTTCTATCTCTTTACTTTTTCTATTTCTTTAAAATCTAAACATGTATTTCAGAAAGGCAAAGCTCATTCTCGCTATTGAGTTCATGACAAAAAGTACGGAAATTTTGAATTTTGTTCAATAAGGACAGTAATAAATTGACTTTGAAAGAAAGAGTTGTAACTTATTCAACCTGAAATGGTGCATTCAACACAGGCAAATTTAGCAGTAGATGACGCCATCGTCCTTTAGCAATTCGATTAAGTGAGCCAACAAATAAACTGCGTCCAATATCACGATTTTCTACTTTTCGAAGCAGTCCTACGCTGAATGTTCCTAAAGTTTGCCATTCTCATCTGATTTCTTGGAACGATTTACGAGAACTTTACCAAATTTAAAAACTTTTGTGCTTGATTACTACAAATAATTATTTTTCGTTTAAGTTATGGCCAAATGCACCTTTGCTAAACGGCTTAACATAAATCCAGAGACCGAGACAATATTCAGTGCCACCATCGAAATTCAAGGGTGCTGATATTAGCCGACCGTAATTGTCATCCATTACAGTTGATTGTAATCTTATAAAGTGTTGTCCTTAAAAATCTCTATATTAAATTCTTACTAATAAAATTAGGGGATAGTGTTCAGAGTTATAATGTTCGACCTGATGAATGCCTATGAGGCCCATGTTTCATGTTAGGACTGGCTTGAATCCTAGTCCATTGAAGTGGAGCTTGCAAATCAGATTGGAATATGCACTTTTCATCTGTTTTCTCGAAATCACATCTAATTTCCATTTGATCTAACCATTTTGATGGGCTTTCTTAATCAGTTAAATATTTATAACAATACTGGAATTTCAAGCAACAAATTAAAGTGTGACATAAACTTTATGCAGCATCTGAGGGTAATTGACTATACTGCCAGAGTTTTTATAGTTTTTAGACACTTGTTCACAAATAAATACTTGTAGTTGAACTTCTACGTTGGGTCGACTAGGGTAAATCAGTATACATTAAGCCTTTCAGAACTACAAGTACCATTTTTCGATGTACGAACAACTTCTCGAAGGCTCCATGCTGATTCTATTCCACTCGGTATCACGATCTTGACTGCAATTTCATACTCTGTCTCTGATTCCAAGCCGTTAAGAAGTACATGAGGCACTGCTGATGTTACCTTCTCAAAAGTTAATGACTGATATTTGCCATATCTGAAGCATTAGCCGACAGTTTTTCCAGTATTATGTGAAGAAATTTTATCTCATTCCATTTGCATGTTTGAAAACCCAAAATTGTAATGTCCTAAACAATATATGTTCTCGTTCTATAAGCACTCCATATGAAGAAATTAAACTTGCAGTTCACAGTTTTTAGATTACTATTAACACAATAAAATGTCTAAGAACATTTTTACTCACTGTATTACGTATTTACGTTTGTTAAATAATGTGGTGAGATCAGAAAAATGCTCCTGATAAGAAGCAACATTGGGATCCACCCAGTGAACTTCAACTTCATTCGGTGAAATTGTTTTTGCTTGAACATGAATCGGTGCTTCCAAATAGAATCGACTTTCATCTGCAGTCATGAAAGACTATTAAACTTCAAGTTTCATTTATCCATTTAAGCATACAAAATTTGACTTTTTCAAACTTGCTAAAAATAATTTATATTACTCATTTCTTCTCATTTCAGAATTATTTTATAAATGAGAAGAAATTAGCAAGCAAGTAAACTATTTGATTTCGCTACTATTATTATAATACCATTATTATTGAGTTATTTCTGTGAATACTTTATGAGTTGGAAAAAATGAAAAATTCAAATGTTCTTCCTCATACGCAACTTTTTAGCACAATAGCACACACTAAAAAGAATGAAATTAAAAAGAGCAAAAATGAATCTATTATAAAATTGAAAAAGTGAATCTGTTGTAAAGAAATGCATTTCGCTGCCATTTATATCGAAATTAAATTACCAAAAAGTTTGTTCAAACTTCATGCTTGTACTTGCTACTTCAGAATGATAATTTTTCTCAAAAGCAATTTATGCGATTCACTTACGTAAATTTTTTACGTGCTCGGTAGTGGCAGTAAATAGAACTTTTTCGGAATCTTCATTTTCTGCTTCATTATAAGCGGTCATTGCGAAAACATAAGTAGTATTAGGTTCTGAAAATATTTTTTATATTCAATTTTTTGCTCAAATTTGGATTCAAAAGAAAAGAACGTTATGAGAGGAAAGAACGCAAGGGGTAGGAAATTAATTGTTTTATAGAATTAAAACCATTTAAAATTTAATTTACATAAAAACCACCAAAATTTTACAGAAAAATGATTTACTTAGTCCGCTGATCGTAAATGCATTGGTATTGACTCCTTCAATGATTACTCGTCGGCTTGGGGTACCAATGCCATAAGAAATTGTATACCCTCGGACTAAGATTTCCCCTGCGCTTGCTGGTGGATCCCACCACAAAGTGATGCTTTTATCATTTGTTTTCCAACGAACATTTTCTGGAGAGTCAGGTACACGCCATTCTGAAAGTTTTTTAAATTCAAAGATAAAGAAAACTAAAAGAACCATTGAAGTTCTAATTCTTGATTCCTTTCACTTATTATATGTTTTTGTAGAATATTTGGATAATCAAATAACTTGAGAGATATGAATTTTCCTCTTCATCATTTTCGGGATTATTCATACAAACAAACATGGATTTTAGAGGAAACTGCAGTTCTAAATCTGCAAAGCAGTGTCAAAATGAGATTCGAAATCCATTTCTTGGAGTAAAATATCAATCATACATACCTTCTTGAGCCAAAATATTGAATACCAGGCAGAAAGGCAGTATTTTCAAAAAGTTTCGCTTCATTGTTTGATTTTTCGCTAATTTATCGCAATAAAGTCATTAGTCATATCTAAAACATACTGTTAAATAATGATCAAAATATGATTGTCGCTTTGTTTCAATCAAAGTGGTAAAGTAGACAATTTACATTCTTCACTTATTGTTTAGTCCGGAATTGCAGTAAAAGTTATTAAAATGATTCCGAACAAAGACTGTAAACTCATTTCATTTAATTTTAGCACCTATCAAAGTTTTGAATTGTTAGTCAATTCAAAGATTTAATGAATGACATGTCTTAAGCAGTATGCTCTCTTATTAATATGATTTATTGTTAATAGTTCCATACTTCTACAACTGTTTAAATTTTAGACCGCTAATTTAATGGTTGGGGTTAGCGCAACAGTTATTGCTAACTCAAACAAATAGCTTTCATCACCAAAAAGAATATTTACATTGCTAAACCATTACATATTTAACTAATAATTAAAAAGTGGAAATCCAAAAAGATATGAAAAGTCTTGATAGATATGCAAGACAGTAAGAATTAGCATATTATCTCAAAAAACTCTTCACTTCTTTCATAATTCTCGAGAACAGAACAGAAAAGTTTCAAAAATTTTTTCTTGATCCGTACCTCAGATGAGAGAAGAAATTATGAACTGCGATTACATTTTATATAAAAATAACTTTAAGATCAGCTTAAAGGTAAGCTAAAAAGTAAATATGCAAAGCATGCTGTGCTGAGCAAAATTCAGTCAACACCAGCAGATGTGACAAATGCTAAGGGTAACAAGGAAAGCTAAATCGGAAAGGGAAAGACGAATTGTGATTAAATTATTTCAATCTTTTTTCTTTCTTGCAGTCCTGAAATCAAAACAAACTAAGATTGCTACCAAATTGAATATGCAGAACTAAGCATTCGAATATGTTAAAAACAACCTATTTCAGAGACATATTCGTAACTACAAAATGGTACCAACTAAAATAACTTAATTTAACGACCAATCATAACAAATCTTTCCCATGTTTTGTGCTTTGCATATTGTCAACAACAAATGGATTTATAATTGGCTAGGAATTTTTTGCTTTCATTGCATTGTTTGTGATTACTTAGCTCATTATTCAGAAGATATAATTTAAAAAGAGTTCACCCCATAAATAAGAATTATCATCATTTTTGTAATTTTTTAGTGCATGTTCAATTTTTATTAAATCGTTAAAGTATTTTTAAACTGAAGGAAAGAGAGATTAGTGAAATACATAATTATAAACTCTTAAATTGTACTAAAAACCTTCACTCACTTCATTTAATTATGAAGAGAAAGTTGAAGCATAAAAACCAGCACTATACCAAAGGCACTATAAGACTCGCATTTGTATAATTCTTTTTTGAACAGTGACACTTCTAGGCCAAGTAAAACTATGATATAATTTTTCTACTTCTAAAAAACTGCAGATTCAAGATATAGTCACAAAAGTTTAAATCGTTTCATGAAAAACTCAACAATTACCTAGTCGAAATAACAAAGTAAATCAACAAAACTGCACAAATTTTTGGTTGATAATTTAAGCGATAAGTGCCTCAAATTCCAAATTCGACTGGATTGAGTAGTCAATCTCTTTCCGAGCTTTCAGTAGCTCTTAAGGCTTATTATACTTACTCAAATTATAGCTTTACCTGCAAATGCAAATTAACATGTAACAATAACTTGACCTCGTCTTTGAAAGGTTTCTTTACTCTTGCTCTTTTGCATATTATGTATGTATTTATGATGCTTTATTCATCGGTAATTATTACACTTCAAATTACCTAATTTATGCAAATTTGAGTAATAATCACAAAATAATTAATAATGTCTTAGGGATTTAAACAATCATTTAATCGAAATATATAATTTATAATCTTTAATATTATTCAGATAAATCGTACAATTCTTAGGTATTTTGAAAAGCTAATGCTAAATTGACTAATCTTCAAAATGTAGAGTGTACGAATGGTTTTTATTCTCACAGTAACGTAATTTAAAAACTCTGATCTATTTTGGTAACTGGCATTTCCTGCAGAGATACGCCAGCTACCAAAATAGGGCCATATTTCGTTTTTCTTTTTTATGGAAAACAATTCTAAAGCTTTGCTTATTATTTGCTTTCAGAACAGATTTGTATGTAACAACGGAAGAATATGCATTATGGGGATTGTTTAGCCAAGAGCAGACCAGCACACGTTGTTAAGCTAGTCGAAGAGTCAGACAAATATTCAGAATTTTGGCTGATTGACACCTTTGCAAATTTCTTCCAAGACAAAACTGAAAATAACATTTAATTACGTGATGAGACTGAGAAATTGAATTTCTGACAGAAAGTGTGCAACTTTTAGTTTATTCTTTCTTTTTTGCGAAATAAACTTGCATGCAGCGCACGCTCACTCCAGAAATGCAAGCAGATTTCTTACGGAAAATATGTGCCAAAGAGATTGCTCTTTTGCAAGCAAGTACTTTGAGTGAAAACTGCGGTGCATTCGGTCACAAAATTTTCTGCAAGGATTGATACAAATTAAACAAATATTTAAAAAAATTAGCACTCTCAAGGGAATGCATCCCTTTAATGTATCAGTCGCAATCACTACACTCATTTAAGCTAGCTAAAAAGAATGCAAAGTTCAATTCAGCTCTTATGTTGCATTAAATGACACTTAATTAGTACCTGACCTGCTCTACAACCCGCTAGCTTCTGCAATTATGTCTTACATTAATTTTATGTATATAGTTCTAATTTGATTCTCTATGTACGACAGATGCGTACGTCCATTCAGTTTAAGTAATTTTCTCATGTTTTTTTTTAACATAATATTTTACACATATATTATACATACCTGTCTGTATTACAAAAAACGAGTTGCATTTTTAAAGTTGTAAAGCACAGGCTGGCAGTGTTCAAGACTATGCAAAATTTCAAAGTCAAATCAATTCAGTTTTATTGACTAAGCTTTTAAAATGGTATAACAAATGTGATATGAAATGCTATTTAATCAGAGTAAAAAGGTCTTTATTAAAGTAAACCTAAGTTAGAATGATTAGTTTGAATATAATCAAATAACTCTAGTGGTCGGTCATTTGAAGCCATTTGCTCTTCTTTCTCGATTCTTTTTTCGCCGTTACTGAGAACATTAGTTGAAGTTCATATTATAAAAAGGTGCAGATGCTTTTTTTTAATTCATGCGGGCTGTATTTGAAATGACATCTGAGCCATTGTTTATTTTTTATGCACACAGAATCCATGGAGAAATTTGAAAAAAAAAATAGACCATTTTAGGTTGAAAAAAGTAAAAACCAAAAGTATGATGTGACGTTTTGCATGATTACTTATGCAGGCACAATTTTATGGACAGAGCTAAGGTCAAAGAATTTCTTAAAATTACGTCCATTTTTAAGTCGTCTTTCTTCATTATTATATATGAGGTATTTGCGAGAATTGTTAAAAATAGCTTAGTTTGGTCAATTACTTAAGAAATTTTACAACGATGCTTGTTTGTTTGATGGGACAATGTAAAAGGCCAACAGAAATATATAATCCAATTTAGCCAAAGAAAGAAGAAATAATAATCAATGAGCTGAAATCAGTAATTCAAAAACTTGCAGTACTATCCGGCCATACTTAAAATGATTTGTGCCAGTTGAGAGAAATGATTGAACTTGCGGCAATATGCAAATTACAGCAGTGAAAGGAATTTATTAGGCTAACTTTATGAGTCCAATCTGAATTTTAAGTCTCCGCATGTTTTGTGACACTCCATGTCAATACTTGACTTTTACAGAGAGCAAAATTTTGAAAATTCTCTCTAGAATGAAGAAAAATGAAAAATTGATAATATGCCAAGAAAACCCGATAAATTTTTTTCCCGACCTTTGTGCCATTTTACAAATGCAACTGAAAATATGACCAATACAGAATTCGCACATAACTTAGAGTCAGCACTTTTGTTAATAAACTATTCTTCAGCTTTCAAATTCAATCTAATTGCTGCGTTTAATATATCAATTTCGATAAAAGTTAACAACGAAGCTTAGCTCTTAAACATTAAGAGTTGCCGAGAGTTCCGATGAATCAATAATCAGAATGCCATCTCACTGTAGCAAGTATATTTATGCATATATATGATATCATGATACTTTTTGTGAGTGTCATTTACGAGCAAAAAAATAGTACTTTGAAGTATCTAAGGTGAATCAAGAAAAATTGTGGGTTACTTAATCATATCGCAAGCTTTGAGGAGCTCGAACAATATTTACATCTTTTTGTTACTAATAAGCAGAGCTATTAGCTCTATTAAGTTTATTAATTATAAACTTGCTTGCAAAGTTTGTTCTCGATTAGTTAACAATTATGCCTCTTAAACCGGAATCAAGCATTCTTAAAATAATACACAGGATTTTTCTCAACGTGGAAGACGATTAGCTTTAACCAAGAATCCTAGCATTCATGTGCATCATTTGATAATCATAAGTAATAACTTACCAAGATGAATTAATGAATTTGAAGTGTCACTAATGCTTGCTCTTACACAAAATAATAACGGTGAATTATTAGTCAGGCCATTTCAAATAAAAAAATCCTTAAACATTCGAAATACTTGCAATAATTGCTCATAAATATCTTCTTAAAGCAAAGGCAACTTATAATTTCATAGTTGAATGCATTATTTACTTAAGATCATGCAAGATTCTGCTGTAATATCTTAAATAATTGTTCATGATCAACAACGGCAATTATAAATAAAACAACATGCAGTTATTAATAAAAGATAAAATTTAATTTAATTTCAACTAGCAACAGTCGCAGAATACAAGGAATAGTCAGCCACATAATGCTGGCAGCCGAAATTCATTCAGCATTAAAAATTTTGTCCCATTAGTAAAAGTTTGCATATTCGATTGTCATTTGCTAAAATTCATTAAGAAATTCGAAACTTGAGAAATAATCATTTCCTTCAGCGTTCCAATTTCGAAGGTAAAGGAATCGTTTAAGGGAATGTGACAGAAACAATCAAAACTTTTTTAATTTCAGATTTGTTCTAAACTTATCCGTAATTGTATCTTTTATTAAATTCTCCACTCAATTCTGAAATCATAGAAATTGTTGAGATTTTTTTTAAAGGACTGTCCCCAAAAAATACAGCTTTTAATCAAAAGTATTTGCACAATATAAATAAAATGCACAAATATGCAAATTATACAAAATGGATACAACTATTATTGCGGACAATTTTTAACTGCAAGAACATTGGCTTATCTTTACTTTTTGCTTCAAAATAGATTTATGTTAAATGGCAAGCACGCTTTGCAACTGACTGTAGGCTGAAATGAATTGGAGTGACCTTTTCCGAAGCCAAAGCAGCTGATCAGATTTCTTTGGCAGCTTCCAAGCAATATATTAATAAAATGAAAGCAAAATTCAATTACCAGAAGGTCTCCTGGGATTTAATCGAATGCTCAGCACAAATTTTTTTCACTTCTACATATGCAGTTGCTTTCCAGCTTCGGTTAAAGCTATACGCGCCGAGATGTACATGAATGCATCAGGAAACAGTTAAAAACTTTCACTTCAAGTATGCAATTATGACTACAATTTCGAAACGCATTAAGCGCCTCATTTCAGCGATGATGAAAAATCAGAATGCTGAAAATGATTATTATGTTTTGTTTTGAAGTCTTTTTCAAGCCAGCTTTCCCATAAAACTTCACTAGGAGCAGCAATACTTTGAGACTGTTTCAGAACACAATTTCTCCACTTGTCATCAATAATAGTTTAAATGGTTGTCTGAGACATAGCAAAAAAAATGAAAAAGATACTGAGCGCGAAAATGCAGTGAGTATATATGAATGTGCAAGAAATTTCCATTTATGGCTTTAATGTTGTTAAGTAAACATCTGCCATCTTTCCACCTTAATATTTTATAGCATTGTGCAAATACTCTGAAATTCCCTTCAACTTCTCAACTGCAATGCTACAAAGGAATAAAAGGAATAATCACTTAAATGATCAAAATCAGGAAAAAATTCATCAAACTGAAAGAGTATTTGGAACTATTTGAATCATCGACAAAAAATGCCTCTCTATTAAGATTTTCTAAGTATTAACATTAAATTGCTACAAAGAGTTGGTATCAGAGTTGGTATAATTATCATTTCATATTGATAATTAGCGAATATTAAATCAATATCATTATTACATTTTTCTTGTGATCGATTGAAAACGTGTAAAAATTTGTCAAAACGTAAATG
Source organism: Thelazia callipaeda (assembly GCA_900618365.1). Taxonomy (NCBI): domain Eukaryota; kingdom Metazoa; phylum Nematoda; class Chromadorea; order Rhabditida; family Thelaziidae; genus Thelazia; species Thelazia callipaeda. Next base: position 94,931 of record UYYF01004366.1, read on the forward strand.
AATAGATTATGTCTGAGTCTGTATTTAATATGCTGTGCAGTTGTAATATTCCATCTTGTATGAACAAAGAATTCATATGCAAATGGCTTTAATAGAAACGATTTTGCACTGTCAGTGTGTTTGCATACGTCTCCCATCATTCGACGATAAAAAATCATCAGAATCTTTTTAATAGATGGAATATTGTATGATTATTTCAAACCAAGCCTCATGTTTATTCTTGCTCAAATTAAGCTGAATTCACGTCACTTTAAGGAAAAATGTTTTCTGCTATTAATTCATTACAAGGTTCTTGTGAAATTAATAATCACAAAATTTTAAATTTGGAAATGCTTATTTAGCAGATCAGAGTAATTTGATAATTTTCAAAATACATCAAAATAAGTGTATGCGTTACGTAGCATATTCCACATAATAGCCTTGAATATGGCATGTAGAATCAATACTAATAATACTACAATATGAATAGATAAAGAAATAATGAGCAGCAATTGCGTAGCTACAAAATCTGTAAGACTGTAAGAAAAGCAGTTAGTGAGTACAGTTTTGGTAGATACATTGTCTGATTCAATTTTGGCAAACTTTCATGCTTGCATAGGCAGAAAATGTATTTTCGGCACTACTGCGTGATTCAAAAAAATAAAAT
>UYYF01004367.1:0-20439 GCA_900618365.1 Thelazia callipaeda
GAAAACTGTAATTGAAGTGGGAAGATATTTGTTTGCTTAATGGATAGCATTTTGTAATTTAAGTGAGAATTGTCTTGTAATTATCCAATAAAATTATTGTTGTTATTATTGCTAATATTATTATACTTTATTGATGACCGGAAAGTTTGTCATACTAATTGATAACACAGTAATTCATTATTAGTATGTACAAATCGTTCAATGTAAGGGAATTCAAAACTGAAATTAGATTTGTTTGCTTTAAATTAAATGCAATTAAATTTGGTTTCTTTTATAAAATTATTCAACAATTTTCATTTATTTTCTTTTACTCTATGTGATAAATAACTTAAACAGTGACGAAAATTGCACATTCATTGATACTTAAGTACTCAATTTAATTAAATTATTTTAGTGCATAACTTTATATTTTCACTGCATAATTTTATAAACGTTTTATTAATATTGTCAAATATTTTTTGTCGAAATATTTAATTCATTACTTAAAATAAAATTGCTAACTTATAATCGTGTAATTAATTACTGATTGCAAATTCAATAATTTATTAATTGAAAATTTACACAAAAGTTGAAAATGCATTATTATTGCATTTTAATTCGTTAATATTGTTCTTCTAATATTGCCTTTTTTCATGCATATATGTAGTAATAAATCAAATTAAGTCTTTGAGTACTACAACAAAGGTGTTAATTTTGGGCTATTACTATCCACTATGTCATTATGTTGTGATCATGCACTTTTTTCACCGTAATTTGAATTTAAATTCAAAAATTATATTGTTAATATGACTGAAATCACTCTGAAATTTTATTTACAGTTAAGTGTGCTCATGGAAGATAGCTCTTATGCAATGCTTATTGTAAAACTAGACTTTTTAAATTTTCCTAAGCAAATAAATTACTGTAAATAAAATGACAATAAGGTAAGTTGACACAATATTAGATCATCTCACTTTCAAATTTTGTCAATAAAAATGAAAGAAAATGTTAAATAGAGTTTTGTATACAAATTATACTGTAATTGTATTGTTATACTGCAGCAATTATTCGTAGATTGAAAGCGTACAAAAATAAATTTTGCATTTACTCGTTCATCATGCTTTATGCACAATTCGTTTCTTTAATAATACTTTTTTACTGTATATTTTTATATTAATTTGCCTCATAATAAAAATTCGAATACAATGAAACCAGTTTTGTAATTAAGTATTATATTTTAATTAAATCGAAATTTAGTAAAAATTAAGTTAGTCAGTATTTCCTCAGGACAGATTATTTAGATTGATAATGAATATTACTTTTTCATTAAGAAAAAATTTCACTTTAATTGAAAAGTACCCAACTCGTATTACTGCAAGTGTTAATGACTCTGATAAACTGAGCTAAAGTTGTTAGTAATGTACTTTATTAAACGTTAATAAAATAAAATAAAATAAAATTAGTTTAATTTTATAAGATTAATTAATGTAACGGAAGCTCTCTACTAATGATCTATCTGTACACATATGAGATAGCAATCACATTTAATTCTTGAAATACCACAATATTTTTTGATTTATACGTTTGCTTGGGAGTCTTACGTTCCCATCATTGTTTGCGTAAGCAAGTTCTAAATCACATTTGCATATCTACGAAAAGTATTCTTCTCTATGCACTAATTCTGAACAAAATGTTCAGTTACACATTCACTTTTGTCTTTTTTTCTAATCATATTATTACTTTAAATATATAATTTACTTTCAAAATATAATCTACAAATTGAAATGTCAATTATGTAATTGAAGTAAATTTGTAATGGACTACAAAAAATTATTTTAATGAGTCATTCATTTATCCTCACGTGAAACTGAACTTTTCATCAATTTCTCATTGTCGTAACAAAGAAAATGTAATTTTTGAATCATATATTTATTTCTACGTGAATCAAAATTAAGTACGTCTAAATATCAATAATATTTTATTAATAAGAGAACAAAAAAGTAACTTAGCTTTATTCACATTTACTTGTATATACTAATTTTATACTACGTGAAACATGTTTTGCTTTATATATTTGACAGTTAAGTGTGGTCATGGGAGATAGCTTTTATGCAATGCTTATTGTAAAATTAGACGTGAACATGTTGAAAATTTCTCAATCAATAAACTTCTGAAGTAATGAAATAAAATGCTGCATATCAAAAATTGTTCCAAATGATGTATACATGCACGCAGCGCGTCAATTATCTGATCATAAATTTCATAATTTGTAATAATTACGTCACTTTATTAAATCTTTCATGATTTCAAACTTTTTGTGTACGTTGAAAGTTTAGCTTTGTAAACAGTCTCAGCATATTGAAATTGAAATATTACTTTGATGATTAAAGAGAGTTCTTCTAATATATCAGAACGATGAATTTTCTTAAAATATTGCGCTTATTTAACGAATGAATACTTTACTCAAATCAAATGATATATAAAATCCGTGTATTGTTATTGACTATAAATCAATACTTATAGATGATGATACAGTCTGCTTCTCGTATCAGTGAAGCACTAATAAACGACGAGATGGCAACTTCTTCAACAAAAAGTCATAAAGTTTTACGTAATAATTATCGACGACGTTCAATTTGGCTTCATGCAAAGCGGTTATTTCGTAAACGATTATTACCGCGAATTACTCGGAAAAGAAGTTGCATTATGTCGTTAGACGTGACAAATAGGAAAAAAGAGCAAGTAACAACCAAGCTATTAAAATTAGCTGTATCTGATTCAAGTGCTAGCATGCATCCTTTAATTCCTTTCGTATTCCGTCAAGCATACCATTATCTTAACTTTTACGACCGTCTACGTTTCCGTCAGGTGAGACTAGTACTTATATATATAATCTATACTTAGTTTTACAGTTAATTTTAATTCCGTCACAGTGTATAAAGTATTGATTTTTGTGATTGTGTATGGATGGTTCTTTTCTTTGGATGAGAAGAGAAAAAAAGTATAGACCAGTCTAAATTTGTTGAAAATATTTTACGTAAGTGAATTGGTTAATACTCAACTTGTATCACTACATGACTCTGTCAGGATTTTCAAGTTAGATCAGAAATAGTGCTATCAGGCTACTGTCAAGACCAGGCTTATAAGATTGTAATTTGATCTGTCTAAATAGTTAAAAATGTTATTGAAAGTAATTTGCGTCATATTAGTCTTTTGATTCAGTTGACTTCATTCAATTTATTTTTGTATACAATAAAGACCAAAGTGAACTGTTTTTTAGATGGCATTTGGCAGTTCTGAAAATAATCATCTATATAAGCATTATGATCCTTAATAAAAAATATTTTAGTAAATCGGTTTTCATGGTGATTTTTTTAATTATCAATCTGTAATTGACGAAATTTATCAGTTCTTATGAAATACATAACACATTAACATTACTAATTATGACATACACACTATTGCATCATTGTAATTAGTTATTTTTCCATTAAAAAAATAAATGTAAATATAAGTTTTTTAAAATAGTGTCATAAATTTTAGACATGTCGTTTAACTAACGAAATCTTTCAACAAAGTTTGATCAGCCTACCTACAATCAAGTTTCATGGCAATTCATCGGATAGCATCGAGATTTCGGCAGATCATGTGAATACTGTCGTTAAATTTTTGCTTCCAGAATTTGATTTTGATCCAGGTTTTATTCAAGATGGCATCCTAACATTAGAAGATTGGCAAGCTGAACTAGTTATCAAACGAATAGGTATGACTTCCATGGAACTGATATTTTTATAGGTATATTAAAGTGTTATTTTTCATGATCACAAGAGCTTGCAAAAATTTTTATTTGTTATTTATTCCCATCACTTTTACAGTATGACCAAAAAGTTCTGATAGAAAATAATTTGTGCAAAAAATTCTTCATTCTGTCTTCCTAAAATTACTTTTAGACTTAAATTATTCGGGAATAGTTTGTAGTGATATATTGGCATTAAAGTCCTAAAAGTCAAGATTGATGGTTATTTTTGCAGTAACACGTGTTGACATCATTGAGCATCTTTACTTAGACACACCAATCAATGATGAATTGTGTGAAGCTGTTATGAGAAATATCGCGAAAAGAAATTCAGGAACAAGTACACGATGGCGTCCTCTTAAAATGAAAAAAATGACAGTCTTTGGCAACGATGAGGATGAATTTAGTCATGTGTGTATTTCTGAAACTTTGAAACACTTTATGTTTCATTTTAATTACTGTTCAGACTAAATTATCATATTCAAAATTTACTTCAGTAAAAAAGAGTAACTGCAGGTAGCTCAAGTTGTGAGTCACTTTTCATCATCACTTCGGGAACTGTGCTTCTGTCATATGTACATGGATTTGGGTTTGTACTGCGAGCAATTTTGGAGTGCTATCAAACGGTGCCAGAACCTGAAGTATTTTCACTACCAAACTTGCAATTTTGATGATTTCTCTCATTTGCACCTTGAAGAGGCTCTAGCTGGGAAAAATTTGACGTAATATCTTCAAACAAAAATTCTGTTTCCAACAAAAAATATTTTTCATCATTAATGTTTGCCTTTTTTTCATGAGTTAATAAGTTACTTATTGTATCTAATTTGATAGTAATTTTTGAGATGAATATATGTTAGCGAGTAAAAAATGCAAAAACTATAAATATTAGGTTATTTCGATAATTGTTCTGTACTTATAATTTTAGGACGTTTGAAATTGTTGGAGTTTGTAATCTTTCTCCAGAAATTCTGTCAAAGACAATTGCTGGTGCTCCGATTCGAAACTTGGTTGTCATTTCTCCCTTAGTGAAACTGCACTCATTTTTAGAGTGTGGTCTTGAAAAGAAACTGAATAAGCTAGAAATGGTTCTTGTTGAGGTAAACAGCTCTACCTCTAATAATCAAATCTTTTGATATGCACAGGAACTTAAGCAAACTAATTTTATCTGATGTGTGCTTTAATGTAAAAAGATGCTTGTAATCTTTGTATTTAATGTGGTGATTAAATATGATCTAAGTTACTATTATTATTATTATTGTTGTTATTGCAGTACGATGATTCATTGGATTTGAGCGACATGGATGAACAAAAACTTGTAATTAAAGTGCTGAAACAGATCTCTGTAGATGCAAAACTTCTGATTCTCCACATTACGAGAACTAACGCCTGGAAGATCACAAAAATCATAAATTATTGGCTTGATGTGGCTAAGTTAGTCGTGAACTTTAGCAATTCGTTCCTTAAACTTCTCAAACAAAAAACTCGAATTTCAAACATTAATGAATTGAAATAAAGTGTAATCATTGTGTTTATATACTTTTCCTGTTCATTCTATACTTATAGTCCTATTTTAGAGAATCAGTGCGTGATATCGAGCTTAAACTATCTAGGGTTCCGCAGACTCGAATAGATCAAGCTATCGGGCGTTTATTGCGAAGATTTAGACAGGTGTTCAAAATAACTAGCTGTGGTTAGTTTGAGTATTATATTGAACTAAAGCAATTCATTGTAAAAAAGAACTTTATGCAGGAAATTTTGGATATGGAGATTTTTATTTCCCATTTCTTAGCAAAAGCATATTATACAAAGTAAGATAGTGGAGGTTAATTTCAGGATCTTCAATGGTGCTAACAAAGGGCCAAGGTAGTGTGTGCATACTTAGCAAATATACATGGTTCGGAGCCGGGCAAGATAGTAATGATGAAAGTGATGAATATGAATAACTGAAGACGTGGCCAAATAAAAAAAGATCAAGTATTTTATGTCGGTCAATAAATAAATAATGTTGATTTTTAGATAAGCTAAATTGTTGTTGAAATATCAAGAAAATTAAACGTTAACAAAACATAGAGATTTCCTTACATTTCTAGGGTTTCGTATTGCTTAGAAGGTAAATATGAGACGTAGATAGCCATGAGTAAATTATTCATGCAAGTTTAACATATGTAAAATCGATGGCTGATCTTGAATAGAGAGGCAGAGACTGTTTACTAGTCTTGGGGCGAAAGAGGGATACGAAATGGAAGTATATTTTAGGCACTGGTTAGTCATCCTGGAAATGCGGGGCTTACTTCAACATTATCTTATTATGTTTTACTTTCAACTTTCGGTGAACTATTGTTTTTTTCTTTCACTTTGCATGTTATGAGGTTGTAAATGCAATTGTTTATTAATAGTGTAATTATCGCAGCAATGATAATTACATTTATCATTATTTTGAACGTTCATATTTTGATCTATTTTGTTGCATTAACAAATTTTGAACGTTTTATATAATTGTAAACATGTTCAGTATTGGGATATTGAGATAAATGTATCAGTATTTTGTTCTGAAATGAAATAAATAATTAATTTTGCTACTTCTACGATTCTGTTTTAATTCAGCGACAAAGTATTGTTGCTTCGAGAAAGAAGCATATTTTGGCGGTTGTGAGATGTCTACATCTATTATTACATTATTGTTTGTTGGATTAGGTTGCAGTATTTTTGTTCGACTTCTGTAAGTTCAATCAGTTGATCTATATAAGTGTTGATTTTAGTGAATAATATCTTTATTGATAGAAGAGTGCTTCATCAGCATTTTCTAAAACTGGTTGAAAAAAAATCAAAATGATTTTTTGTTATCACATAGCTTTTGAAATTGAATTATCCAATTATGATAGAACTTAGAATTTTGGTTTCTTTCATTTCAGTATTGCATATTTTGTTTTAAGATACTTAATTTTGAGATTCTTGAGATTTAAGCTTGCTATTAGATGTGAACAAACGCGTCTACAATCATACTCCTGGACCTTGTCGATTGGTCTGGACACCTGCTGGTAATGACTATTTTATTGGGTTCATATACTCTGTTCCATGGTCTTATTCTTTTATCAAACTTTTCCATGATTATTTTTAGTCCAGTTTTATTTTATGTACTAAAATATTTAAAGCATTTGTAAAAGAGCTTTCTTGAAACGAAATAATCATTGAATATTAAATGAGATTGTGTTTTTATATAATTAAAATATTTATAGTAAATGGTTCTGGTGGAATTACTCTTATTTCCGAATTGGACATTGCTTTAATAACTAGTGGATATGCAAAAAGTCGAGGAGTTACGAGTGTTGTTGGTGCAATATATCTTTATAATTTCACTGATAATAGAAATTATAAAGCAAATAAATTGAATATTAAAGGCTTTGATCTGGTAAATTACATTTTGAATTCAGTTACTGCTGTTCTTACTTTTGCTTTCTCATAGCATATAGCGTTCATTAAAATTGTTTCAGAAGTCAGTAATAAGTACTCGGCATTTTCGCCATTTTTTGATTTTGGAAAATGAAAAATTATCTACAAAATTAAGTTGCGGAATATTCGAAATTTCTTCTCGAAGTTACTTATGTTTCATGAAAGCAGCACAGTTTACTTGATTTACATTTCTTTACTTGGCTTCTGTTACTCAATTTTCACTTTTCGTACTGATGCTTCCACATCATTACCATATTAATAATAATTTTGCAGCGAAAGTTTATACCCTATGGTATTGATACGTACGTAAGTCGTGGTCGAGTAACTGTTTATGTGACGAACTCTCTACCAAACAATGATACAGTTGAAGTTTTTCAACTTGATCTAAATAATTTAGCACTTATCCACAGGAAAACGATAAGCAGTAGTAAATTTCTCAAGTTTGTTTCTCATTAGCAAGAGATTCTGAAGTTGATTAATTAATCTTTTCATATCTTAAAGCCAGTATATTAATTTGCAAAGTTTTAGGTGGTTAATTCAATGAGCAATGGCTAAAATTTATTCAGATGTTTTTTATTTGAGTAATTAGCTACGCTATTATCGCTTCAAGACTGAAAAATCTTATGAGAAACAATTTTTCAGTACAAAGTATTTGCGAATTTTAAGTCATAAATCTTTTTGATGCTGCTGCAAATATCGATATTTTTTGATTTCAGCTTGGCTGATATAGTCGTAGTTGGAGCCGATCGGTTCGTTGTTACTAATTATTTGTATTTTCGGCAGCGATGGATGCAAATGTTGGAACTTGCTATGCAGGCATTTTCTGGTTCGGTTGTTTATTATGATGGCCATGAAGGAAGTTATCTCTTGAAGTCAGTTGTCTTAATGAGTTTGAAAATATGCTTGCCAGTTAACAAACTTTGAAAGCTATACCTTTTGATTATTAGTGATTATGTGATGAGATAAAGCTAATTTTTTTGCCACATTCGAAAAAAAAATCGGATAACCTTATTAGAACTACTAAGTAAGAAAAGAACGTGATTTCTAGGCTTGTCAGTTATAACTATTAAGTACTGAATTTTTTTCGAGTTAGGAAATTTTTCGTTCTTGTTTACTTTTGTTATTTAACTATATTTGTACAGTATTTTTTATCTGAAACTATTCCTATTAGATATTTCCCCGCGCCAAATGGCATTGCTTTGAATAAACAAAAAAATCAGTTGTATGTTGCCAGCACTATAAGTGAAGTAAGTTAAAGTTTTACTTTAATTTGGACATTATACGTCAATAAAATAATGAATTTTAAATTGTTAGTGCAATTTAATTATTATTTATACTGATTAAAATTTCTAGCGAATATCAACTAAATTGTGTTTTTGCAAGTAAAACTGAAACAAGTATTTGGTTATTATTAATTTAGTTTTAATATAAAGATGCACTATTATTATGGAAATTTTAGTTTATACGGGTTTACAATCTACGACAGGACATGTCGCTGTTATTTGAAACTGAAATTTCACTATTATCATCACCTAATAAACTGTTTGTCGAAGAAGCGACAGGAGATATTTGGATTGCTCTTCATCCAGTACTGTATAAAGCACATGAACATATTCAAGATCCGGCGAATATGAATTTGAAATCGCCATCACAGATTCTTCGCATACGTTTACAGGTATATTTCAATGTTGTTCCAATAGTTTACGAAGATAATATAATGACAGAAATTTGGAGATAAAATAAATTGTTTCCTTTGTCTCATTCACAGGATGATGGAAAGAGTTGGGTCATAACTGAACCTTATGCAAATGATGGAGCAACAATTTGGGGCTCATCGGCAGTGTTATTTCATAAAAATATTATGCTTATTGGTAGTTTTTTTGGTCGCACGCTTCACTGTGATATTGATAGCTCTCAAATTGTGTAATGGAAGCTTTTTTCAGAATATTCAACTCACCAGCCAATAATTTGTTGCAGTAAAGTAGTTAATTCAGCAAGAAGTAGAATAGTACTCTGAAATTATCATATTATTTCGTTGTTTTCTGCAATACTTACTTAAGCACAAATTTTCAGAGAAATTTGATTGTATGAAATAGTAAGATATACTTTCAAGAAGAATAAGTGATGAGTTTGAGTATCCATTAGTTGTAGGTTATACAGATAGAAGTTGGTAGAGGTTAGAGATTAGTTGATCTACCGTTTTTACGTGCCAGTTCTGATCATAATTATTTTTCGAAAATTTGATTCTTGTCTTCATAACAATGTTATAATTCTAATTTTTTCCTTTATCGAAACATGTTTTAAATCGTACAAGAATAGAAATTTAGTGTGAAGTTGTAACAATAAATGAATTAATTATTCCTGCCATTACATTCATTAGTAGACAGAAGAATTTTATTGTAAAAGAAAAGAAAAGAAAAACCAATAAGGTGAGAGGATTCATGACCCATTTGATCGATTTCTTCCAAAAAATTATACCGAAATATGCAAATCAAGCAGTGTGATAGATATGATGCATTAACAGAATTCTACAAAAGAAAAAATTTCGTAGAAAAAAAGTGGCATAAAGAATAGAAACTTGTGGTTTATGGGGATTGCTTGAATACTATACTATGAGTAGTGTTAGTAATTCTCTTCTGTAAAGAATCCCTGTATACTTCATGCAGTTTCTTTTATCAGTAAGTAGTGGCATATGTTAAGAGATTTGGAGTTCTTATAGATTTAACTGTTTAATGAAGAAGACCATTTTGAGAGCAATGAATTTTACATTAAAGAATTCCACCAAAATATACTCTAACAATCCAGATCAAAAAAGGTAACATGCATAGTGTGATTACTCAATAAATTCGTTACTCGGAAGAGGAGGAAAAGGATAAGGTTGAAAAACTACCAATGCTTGTTTGACGGCGTAAAGTTGGACTCGATGGAAATGAATGTGATAACTGCAGTGAATTATTAATATTACTAGGTAAAGTGAGTAAACTTGTAGATGACAAAGTCTGTGGTGGTGTTGTCACAGATAATGATGTTATCAGTTTATTTCGAGGAGTGAATGCGCTGGGGCGCAAGTTCAGTCCAATTAGTGGTGTTGTTGTTGTGACTGATGGAAGTGGTAAATTTTCCAAGATCGGCAACCGATAATCTAAATTATTCAGAAATGATCTAGAAATAAGTTTCGTCAAAAGTTTTACTTATTACTGTTTATTGCTATTATTATTTTTTTAAAATAATAATAATAATAATAATAATAGTAAATTTGACTCAAAAATCAAGGTAATAATAATGCATTTATATTTAAATTATTATTATGGTACTTGAGGGCTTATTTTCTGAGTTAGAACATTTGTTTACTTTTTCATATCAAAAATAAATTTAAATTGTATCTTTTACTTTTTTAAGAATATAAACGGAATATATACAAGAAATATTTTACCTCTGATAATCTCAGTTGTAGTGACTACGGTAGCTGCAGTGATTGCATTATCAGCACGCATCATCAAAGGATTCCCATATAATTGATTTGATGCCATCGAGGTAAGATTCTGCTGTGAACCAGCGCTATTTGAATCTGATTGCTGTAATTGACTACCAGACTGATTCAAAGATAACTGACTAATCGCTAATGGATTGAATTCAGGTGATCCAGGTGGACGTACATGTGTACGCATATGACGTGTAATCATATCACGTCGACTCTAAAAAATTTATAAACACTGTAAAATTCAATAAAAAAGAATTATCACAGAAAAATAAAAAAACACTGATTGTTAAGTAAAAATTATGCGTGCGTGGCTTGTAATATTCGATCATTTTTTCTTTTCAGTTGGCAGAAGTGATATTTGAAAATTTAAAAATTCAATACAAACATTTTGAATAAGTAACATTTTATGAAACTGAAACTTTACTTACAGCGGCATAATTGCACTGAGGACATCCGTAAGGTTTCTCACCAGTGTGAGTTCGTTGATGGGTGCTAAGATGGTCACTTCTTGAGAATACTTGACCACATATTTGACACCCATAAGGTTTAATACCAGTATGCAAGCGCATATGTCTTAAATGCAATATTGTTTAGTCGTGAATAGTATGAGATTTTCAGTATAAATATTCAGAGGTATAAAATGTAGAAGAACATTTTTAAATTGAAAACTTTTATAAAATGAGTGAAAACAACAATTAAAATGTCCATTTCATCTAAAAATCTTAAGTAATTTATCATCTCGGAAATTACAGTTCGGCTTTGATATCCTGCAAAATCAAATCTTACCTTCAAATTCAGAATGATTCATCTGAAGTTGGTATCAAAAAATGTTATCATACCTTGTTAGCATATCGCTTCTACTAAATGACCTATTACACGTAGTGCACTTATAAGTTTTCGAAGTACTATCCTCGCCAATTTCTGATGCTGAACGATCCCGATGACGTGAAGCGATGTGCTTTGCAAGTCTATCGTGCAGTGCAAATGCCTTAAACATAAATAAATTTTATTTACTAATCAAAAATTTTGTATTTTAGCCACAGGAGCTTTTTAAAAACAACAAAAAAATTGATAAAATTTGTTTCATGACGTCACTTACAATTATTAGCATTACTTTAATATTTTTTGTATATTAATAATGAATAATTTTGGTAAATGTACAAAAAGAGGTTATGAGGAAAATTTTTTTGACCTGTCCACAGTGTTGACAGACATGTTTTCCGGAGTTGACATCTGATTCTGAACGACTTCTACGCCAGGTTGTTCTAATCTGAAGCTGCGCATTAGATTATTATCAGGTAAAATTTTGATTTAAATATAATACACATAACTATTATAGTGATAATTAATAAGGATGAGCAAAAAAGCTGGCATTTATTTTTTCTAAAAATATTACTTTACATAATTCTTAATTACTTATAACAAATAATTTCATGCTTAAAACTGAGTGGTTTGTTCTTTATGTTTGATATTAAATTAACATAAATAATACTTTTAGCAAACAAACATAGCCTTTTTTCTTCTAATTTATTCCTAAATTAACAAATTTATGCGCATATTACTATTTCAACTAGAAGAATTGATAAGTTGGTGGCTGAAAAAGAACAAACTCTCATCGGTCCAAAGTTACTGCCTATTTCAGGTGATACTGTATTGCGCAACATTCCACGGGGCGTATGGTCGTCAGGAAGTGTGAGTAGACGTGGTCCTCCAACCTGTGATTAATTACTGCAGGTACCAAAAATATATCTTTAAATCTAATTAAGAGAAATCATCAAAATATGTTAATATCTTTGCATAACCAATTTACTTTTGAGTATAAAAATGACCTATGAATTGTGCTCAGCTATTCCTAAAAGAGAATGCAAATTTTATTATTACCTAATTAATTACTGAACGAAAATTTCGCATGTATAAGCATTATTAAAGTGGTAAAGTAATTAAAAAGGCATTTAATTAAGAATTTGGCTCTAATGACTTAAATAAGATTATCACTTTGATATACAAAATAAACTATTTTTAATATCTGCTCAAAGTATCTTGGCTGTGTTCAATGGTCACTTTTATTGGCATTAGTAAGATACAAGTTTTGGTTTGTTCAGTGGTCACTTTTATTGTCATTACTGAGTTACAAGTTTTGACCTATAATAACATGAGATCTTTGGATCATTAATGACCATTTATTAAATGATCCAAAGATGCCTTTACAATTTTATACAATTCAATAAGTACTCAACTAATAAATTACAATTTTTATTGTAGAAATTATGATCAAAGGTTTTAAACTTGAAAAGTTTACTCATTCTTTTTGTAAGTAAACTTACATCCACTAAAGCTGGACCTGGAATGCCTAAACTGTGGTACCAATGATTGCGCCATGTGAGTAATTGATGCTGAATCCATGCATTGAACTGTTGTTGACTACCAAATGGTTCATTTGAAGGTAATAATGACTAAAAGCAACAATTCAATTTAAAAAAATTATTTTATTTTAAAAAAGCTCTTGCTTACATAACTTTTTATTAATTAATTTCTAAACTGTAAATGCATTTTTTATATTTTATAAAAATAATAATACTGTACCACGCGAGTACCGTACTTCATGATAGTTTGTTTATCATACAAAATGCAGTCTATTAATTTTTATTTTACAAGACAAATTTTAAAATAATAAAAATTAGCCAGCCTGTTGCGATTGTAATTCAGTTCCAGATGTGAGCAAATTATCATCAAATGTTAATTGTCGACTTAAAGATTTTGTTGAAAAACTTCTCGTTTTTGTCTTCTGAATAATCATCTTTTTTTTCCACTCAGAAATTGAAGTAAAAAAATTTTCATGTATTTTACAAAAATATTTCTCAGTTAGAAATTACTAACTTCAAAATGACTTATTCACAGAAATAAATACTGTCATTAACTACGCTTAAAACGCATTGTTATTTATTTTATTTTGGATTTGAGCTTTGTTTTTAATTTGGGATTTTTTTTTCTTAGACTGATTTTTTATCTGATTTCATTTTTTATTTGAATTATTTGTCATAAAATAAAATATTTTTTAAATTCATCTCAAACATGCATTCAATGCAAATTTTAGATTTTTTCGAGCGAAAATTTAATCATTATAAATAAGCATAATTCTGTAATTGAATTAAAAATATTGAAAATAATTTTTCATTTAAAAGGAATTTGTAAAAGCTATTATTATAATATTAAAAATGAATTTCATTTATTTGTAAATGAAAAATGATATTTGCTTACTTGAGGAAAAGGCTGTGTTGCCGTTTTAGGATTCATTTCAGAAGCAGAAGAAGCGAATGGAGCGCATTGATTAGATTCACATTTTTGAACTTTTTTATCTTCTTGTTCCTTTTCGTACTTTTGCAGTAAACGTTTTTTGTATTGACCTGATGTAGACGAAAGCCTAGTTGATGTTACAGGAATCTAAATTTATTAACAATAATTACTTATTTCATCAAAGTAAACCAATTTTTCTACTTTTCATAAGAAGTTTAATTAATTAATTAATAATCTGAATTTGAACTCGAAATACAATTAAATAAATGTTATTAATTGCTAAGATCAAATTAATTATAACAAAATTATTACAAATTAATTTGATTACTTCAAGACATTGTAGAATTTTAAACATTTTTAATACTATAATATTTACCGAAATGGTAGATTGCACTGGAGATGTATCCATTTTTTCCTTCACAGCAAATTCGCCATCGGAATGACTCCTTTCCCTGAACAATCATGCAAATGATTCTATCAAAAATTTTAATCAATAACTTGAAGTACAAATTCGCATATTAACACATTAATCAATGATATTTTTCCATATGTTTTTACAAATTCTTATTCGCCAATATTATTTAGCAAAAAAAGGAAATAAATATGAAAGGGAAAAAACCTGGTTTGTAGATCAAGACTTGATTCAGGTACTAGAAGATGATGATGATTATCGTCAACACGATCTGAGAGTGAGCTCGAACTTCGTAATGAATCAAAACTATAACTTTTAGCTCAATTTAGGTAGTAAGATTGTAATAGCAGTGTAATCAATGTTGCATAACTAAATATAAACAAACATGTTATGATGATAAATTTTAATAAAAATTTAAAAAAAATAAAATAAGTCAATGAGGGAAAATCTATAAATTATTGAAAAAAAAGATAATTAAATGAACAAAATACTTGAAGTGCAAAGATTGAAATGAGTGTAAAGGTGAAGGAGCAGGCGATATCCCGATGCCATTCCCGGACAACGGGGTTTCTGGTGGTTCAGTACAATCACTGAATGGACTAAGAGGAGCGGGGGAATAAATGCAAGGTGATAATAAGTCTTTTGAGCAGATATCAGAATCACCATCTCCTTCTAGGCTACAAATTGCGCTTTTGAACATTTCAACAACATTGAACATTTCTGCCAAAAACATGTTGATAATTGTTTTATGTTACAAATTTTTATTTTTAATTAAATTTGTCTACATGACATCAACGTGACCTTGGCAATTCAATTATTAAATTGTACCAAAATACTTGCCAAAATTTAATTACTTTTCAGTACGAAAAGTCACAGATATATCTGTACGCACGTCAAAATCAAAAAAATACCTGCTTAATATTTCCATTTTTCTCATTTTTTATTAATGTGTGAATAATAATTCATTTGCATAAAATCATACTTATATAATAGATCGCAAATGTATTTTATCCAACGATTTGGAATATTTTCATGTGCAATTCTATTATTGCTACTGAATATGATCTCCAAACACAATTTTACAAAAGTTACGCCAAAAGCAGAAAAATAAATCAATAATGTATTTATATCTACAGTATAATATAATGTTTTCACTTTGACATACAACATATAGGTCAAAGTGCAACCAAATCTTTGACTTAATATGATTAATTTAATGCTACAACGTCGAAAGTTTTTATGAATATTTTTAGCAAGAATTATTTTGCATTTATTTTTGCTTTGCATATTTTCATTGTAATATTCGAATGGAATCTTCAAGCACAATGATTTTGATTACTTTATTATTTTAGCATTAGCGAGAATTTACAGTAATTCTATTCTAAGCGCTTAATTGATTTATTCATTTCATCGAATTTGTGCATGAAATTATTTTAAATTCTGTTAAACTTCACTTATAATAATTAAAAATGTGAATTACCTTGACTTTTTACTTTCCCTGAAACAAGCCCAACACTGACTAAGACTGTCAGTAGCTAGACTTATTGAACTTCTTGGACTTGATCCTAAGTCACTCGTTGCATTTGGACTAAGTGGAGATAACTTGTTCCAGTCCATTTCTGAGAGATAGCTTGCTGATAGCTTAATAATTTTTTAAAATTACTATTAATAAAATAGTAGTTGCAAAAAATTAAAAAATATTGCAATAATATAAAAAGTAACGATTGGTTAATAATATTATTCAGTAATAACATTTCTTAAAATTCAAATTTCTAGTGATAATGAAAATAACTGCAAAGATATGAATTAAAAATTGTTTTAAAATGTATTATAAATCTTTAGAAAGTTTAAAGTGGTAAATATAAGCTAACTTTGTTTTTTTATAAGTCAAAATTGAGCTAAGTTTTTTTCAAATCAATGATTGATTCAAAGTAAAAGTCTTCATATTTTATTCATTGTTTGGATGGCTCTAAAGTGAGCATTTGTATTGAAACTTGTAATAAATTAACTAAATAATTACAATCGTACTTACTTACCAAATCCATTCGTTCTATAGCATCGGCGTTCAACGGATAAGGACGTCTTAATCGAGAACCACCGGGAATTGTAGGTGAAGATGGAGCACTTGGTCCTTGTTCACAAATTACTGGTGTACACTGTAAAATACTTCTCATTTTAAATTTTAAATATGCTAATCAATGTCTATTTTTAATTTTTATATTTTTTAAACTATTTTTTAATTATTTTATTATATTTTTGTAAAAATAAATATTTAAAAAAGTTGCAAACGTTACGTTATTAATAATTTACATACTTTCTTCTCATAAATTTCAATTTTAATTACACAAGTGCCATCAATTTCATGAGATCTGAATGACAGTTTTGATAAGAAATCATAATAAAACTTTAATCAGATCTGAATAATGAAAAATCTGAAATCTATACACATTACAAGTTAGTAGCAAAAGCTTACAATGACAAAAATTTTCAAAAACAATTTTTTAGCAATTTTTTGAAAATTAAAAAAAATACTTTATTAGTATTTCAAATAAATTCACAAAAGATGCAAAAATTTTCAGTACATAAAATAATTTATTGCTTTTTATGAAGGCTTATTAATTTTTAGCTTTTTTTGTTAAAAAAAAACCTAATTAAAAATTCTGATTAATTATTAATTCTGATTTAAAATTCTGATTAAGAATTTTAAAAAACCGAAACTATTTTTCTACACAATTTTTTTTTTTATTACTTATTACTTATTTTTCTACTAGTACTTATTTTTCTACACAATTTGAAGCTAATATCAATTTTCAAAAGTTTGTTTGCTTAACGGAAAAAAATACATCAAATAAGCTTAAATGTAAAAATAAGACTTAGTGACACTTTTCAATAATCTTTTTCAGTGTTACTTATATGAGAAGAAGTATAATTCCTCAAAATATTAATTTAATTAGTTTCAAGCTGAAATTACTAACTTAACAAGAGAAATTCACTATCGAACATAAAAGATATTGTAATACAATTTTACCATTTATCGCCACTTACTAATGTTTCTAATTTTTAGACAGTAATTTTGTTGGTATAATACAGTAGTAACAAACAAAAGTTAATAATATCGTTATTTCTTACCAAACAAATAAATAAAAATATCATATTAATAAGATAATAAATTTAATATGCAAAATTCTAAAGCATCACAGAATAGGTCATATTTTTTAAACTGCTATTAAAAAAATATATGCAAGCGTTGAAATAATTGAAGGATTTTAATATGATTATATTTATATATATATATATATAACAGTTAAAGGATAACTTTTAAGGTGGAATCGACGCTTTCAGCATCGTTACCAATTTTTGGCTCGCAAATGATTGTTGTCTTATCACCTAAAAAATGATAATTTGATAGCTTGAGCTAACTACTGTTATCAGTACTTTAAACTTGATCACTAAAATCACTCAAGTTTAAAGTAGTGATAACAGCACTTAGATTACTGTAATTCAAATATACAGTTCAAGAAAATTATAAACATTTCTAAAAAGCAAATAATTATGAAAAAAATATCGAAAAAAATTGATCTTAATGAAAATAAAAAATTACATTAAAAAAGCAACTCTTAAGAAACTTCTGCATTTTTTTAATAATTAAAACAGTGAAGGATTTTGCAAGCAATGCAAAAGAGTGAAGTAGAAAATGGAAGAAGCACCTGATGGAAGAGTAATCAAAGGTCCATCGTATATTGAAGAGTTTGATTCTGGAGAATTTGCCCTGGCAGATTTCGGAAGTGATAGTTTTGGCAGTGATAAGAGCACTTAAATCTCTGAGTATTATTTATAAGCAGTATTGTTCAGATGGAAAATTATTAATAAATATTGTCAAAATGTAAAAAACAAAAAAAAAACTTTTCATAGAAATAATCAAAATATCACAAAATGAAAAGTAAAACAATTTTTCAAATCAGTGGATATTAGAAATTTGTGATATTTAATTTATACTTTAGTATTTTGGGAAAAGTTACTGAATAAATAAAATAATGAAAATTTTAAATTTGAAATGGAATAAAGAGAAAAACCAACAAGTACTCGAGTTTGTCAATTCAATTTGTGGTGTTTGTTTGCTGTAAGCATTGTTAGTGATCATTTACAATTGCTTAATTTTATTTTCTATTCAAATTTCTTTTATTTAGAATCTGAAAATCATATCAGTTAATTAATTAATCATGAATAATGACCAAATTTGACATTTATTGCTCATTTATACAATCAGTTTGACCAAATTTGACATTTATTGCTCATTTATAAAATCAGTTTTGAACTATTTATTACTGTAATTGATGATTATATTTCTTGCAATTTTTGTAAAAATTTGTGGTAAAAGTGAAAAATTATTCTAGTAATTAAGCAGTTACATTGCCACTATTTATTACTATTATTAATAATTACTACTATTATCTATTATTACTGTTTGATATTATTATTATTGTTTAGTATTATTATTATTATCGTTATTTTTGTTAACATATAGCTGCACGGTATTCTTTACTTTATCAAAATTTATTCTTTTGTATGCTATTAAATTATTATTTTTTAAATTTGATTTTTATAAAAATTTTACAAAACTAAAAAGTTATTATTCATTGTATTATTGCCATCTTTGCATTACTATTCTAATTACTGAAATACCAAAAAGTTTCCATAAAAAATATAAATCTAAAACAATTTTTGTATAATTAATGATAACAAGTTTCTGTGCAGAAATATTACTATAGAGAACGCTGCTTAAGAAAAAATTTTTAAATTACTAATGATAAAATAACAATAATATTATTAGTATTTTTATTTCTATTGCTATAAATAATATCAAGGCTCACAGTTAATTTGTTCACCTATTTTACTACCTTCAAACCAATTATAAATTTCATTTATAATTCAAAGGTGATGCCATTTTGTATAAGCTTAAGAATAAAGTAAACATTTTCAATTTTTAAAATTTTTGAATTCAAAATGAAAAAAGGTTTGTGTTATATCAGATAAGAAGTGATTTAAAGATGAGCACGTTATGAATTCTAGTTATCATCATAACAAATTATTCTAGGTACCATCACAAATTATTCTAAGTACCACCACAAATTATTCTAGATACCAGCACAAATTATTCTAGGTACCATCATAAATTCTTCTAGGTACCATCACAAATTATTACTAAATTCTGTTAATGTGAGCAAATTTACTTACTCTTTTGCTAATGATTCCACCACAAATTATTTTAGATACCAGCACAAATTATTCTAGGTACCATCACAAATTATTCTAGGTACCATCACAAATTATTACTAAATTCTGTTAATGTGAGCAAATTTACTTACTCTTTTGCTAATGATTAACAGTTTTTGCTTATTTGGGTATTAATTTTATTTCTTTGTGATACCTATAATAATAGTTAGTAGACTAGAAGAATACATAAGTAATCACAGAAGTAATTTTTTGAACGATTGATTAGCAAAATGGTAAAAAATTTGTGATCTCCATAATCTGCCGATTTGAGTATAATTTTTAACAAACCAATAAATCAACTAATGATTTAATTAATGCATCCACTAATATTGCTTATCGCTCTGTTTACTAAATATAATTTGAATTCATTTGAATGATCTGTAAGAACTGAATCTATCAAGCAGTATACTTGACAAAAACTAGGTGAATCTATTCTTAACAGTTCACTGACTGCATCTACCTATCTAATATTTAACAGCTCAATGAATCTACTTGTTAATTATTAACAGCTCAATGGCTCTATTTATTCCAATTTTTTAACACTTTGATGGATTTATCTGCTTGATTTTTAACTTGCTAATTTTTAACAATTCACTGAATCTACTTGTTTCACTTTTGAAATTAAGGCCAAAATGATCATATACTTGATGAGATAAAAATCAATTCCAATTCTACCATGTATTAATTCAGAAGGTCAAGAAAAAGTTTTAAGCAAACTTTATAACTTGCAGCATTTTTTAACTTTGACAATTG
>UYYF01004367.1:29597-56026 GCA_900618365.1 Thelazia callipaeda
TTGGATGGATAGCTAAGCTATACTAGCAGTGAGGCTTATTGTTAAAGGTTGCAGGGAAAGAGCGGAGAAAAGTACTGGGAGCAGTGGGTGCGGGGGAGGTAACGGCTTGTAGTATGTGCTAGAGGATGCATCCTTGGCTAGACTGATCTAATCTTGGCTAGAAAAACAGATGGAAATATTTGATGAAAGGCTTACTTTCTACTTCTTTCTTGCCTGAGAGAGATTTTCAGAATCGATCCGTCTTAGAAAAATATACACTTTTGCACTAGTTTTTTAGTAATTGTGTAGGAGGCTAAATAGTAAGTATAAATAAGTATAAATAAGTACATATATATATACTTTAGTATCATGATAATCGAAAGCACTTTGATTTGATTTGACAAAATACTGAATAAAACTAAAAAGTGTACATAATTATTACTGAGTACATGCAATCATAAACTGTTGCTGCATTACATGTACCTACTTTATTTGCCCATATAATTGTATCGGAAATAATTATACTCGATTATTCACTTCTTCAAAATATAACTTTTATGAGTGTTGCATTAACGAAACTGAAAAGAGAAATAATAAGAAACAATTCATGCCAATATTCCTGCTTCTGTGATATCTCATTATCTGCTAGAAATTGGCTTTACTTCAACATTCTCAAAAAACTAGTCAAATCCTTACTATTATGACATAATATTTCAATAGATGCTCTTGCTAATTCCATTCGGATATTCATGAACTTTTTAAAAGATGCAATCATTGAACCTCATTAAGTGAAAAAACCAAACCATGTATGAGCCCACAACACATCAATGATTTATTCAAAAGTGCAACTATATTCTACTTACACATTACTGTACACAATACTAACGATATTAATTAATAAAATATTCAGCACGTCAAAAATTTATTTCATGAAAAAAGATTCACGTTCAGAAGGTACAATACTGCACAAAAATATAAAGCGTGAAGTTCAAGCTTTTTCACACTAACTAATAGAAACACAAAGGCTTATGTTTCGGATGCATATATTTGGACTATTTAATTACGATTAAAATTGCTCTGTTCCAAACAAACACTTCGAACAACTTTTCTTGGAAAAAAAGTTTCAAATACTTTAATTTACGATAACTAATTCATGTTAACCGAATATATGCCGATAGCAAATGTCGCACATCTGAAAACTCAACCGAGACTAGAATTAATAAAGTTTACATAACAGGACTAGAAAATATAAATGATGTTTCGCCATGAGTTAAACAAACAGAAACTAATTTTAAATGAGTTTGGTAAACTTCACAAGCATCTTCATGAGGTTTCTCGTCTGGTAACTAGCCACTGAACTTGAACAAAGCACTCTAAATTCTCACCATTTCACTCTTCTGCACTCCTTTAGATATCCTTATGATGTTCACTTTTCATCTAAAAATATATGTCGAACTACCAATATATCAACAACACATTCAACCTCTTATCTTCTAATAAAAGAAGTTTCATAACATTTAATTCTTCAAGATTAGACATAGTTCCAAAGTAGAATAAAATTTTTAAAACTGAAAAAATTTACGATCAAGTAAATCATGATCTTTTTCTCCAAACATTGCAATGATTTCAGGTATTTTGAATGCTTCACTGATTGCGTTTCGGATCTCCTGCAAATAAAAGGCTAGCCTGCTTGACTGCAAAAATTAAACTTTAGGAAATCTTATCAACATAAGAAAAAATAAAAATGCTACTATTTTTTTGCAATTATTTTCGAAATTCAATAGCAGCTCTCTTTAAGAGTTATAAACTATGGACAACGGAGTAAATAATGAAATTACTTAAGATTAGTAAAATATCACCGTTAAATCATCCTAATAATTGCTTAAATAAAAATGTTCAGAGTAGAATCACCATTTTTGTAGCCGTCAACTTGTCAATTAATGAAACATCTCCACATTCCATACGATTCAACGATTGTTCCAATTCCTGATAAATAGTTTATCGAATCTAAAGTTTAAAAAAATATCTCTATATGACCCAATCAACAAAAAAAGCAGATGTATAAGATGTATTAAAAAAGTGATGTGAAGTCATTTTCATTCATAATACCTTCAGTTGCTCCAATGAATCATTTTTGATTTCTAAGTACTCCTGTTCATCCAAAGATTCTCTACAAATATCATACATCAAAATGATCACGTATTAACATTTATACAGCTACAATATAATTATTGAGAATAAATCAATAACAAGTAAAAAAAAGATCCGACAATGAATATAAACAAAGATGAAATTAAATTTAAGAAAATTTTACCATCAAACAAATTATACTACTTTGTTTCTACTCACTGATCAAAATCTTCTGCAAAAAATTTAACAAGTTTTCAGAAAAATTACTTTTCAAGCTCAATTTCAGCCAACTGCAACATAAGACGATTTAACTGGCTCCGTATACTTGTAATCAATTTTTCATCACCCATTCAGTTCTGAAATAGCACTTCGTATCACAGAAAATTACTATCACTGTCAAAATAAGATTGATAATGGTAAAGATGACACGTAAAACAACGAAGACGTCAAGTACTCATAATACCTTAACGGTAATGACAATATGTAAAATAATAACGATATCAAAATTTTGAGTAAGAATCTTATAAATTTTCAAGATTATATTCTAAAAATCCACAATTAGCACAAAAAAGGTTCAGTGAAGAGTAAAAACTATAATTATATTTATAATTCATGTAATCCAATAGGATAACAAAATTACTACCACCTCAGACTTGTTACACCTTTCTTTAAAAATCAATTGCTCCGTGATTGTATCTAAGCTTTTTCATATTCGATAATTAATTGCTTCAAATTAATCATCAACAAATTTAGTAAACTCACTGCAAATCAATTAATAATTACTGAGACATTTATCTTATCACTAAGACTAATTTTGGAAACCATTACTTAAACCAATCATTCTGAGGCATTACTACACAAATCTCATGTCAGGTAAATTCTATGTCAATACTTCCATCCAAAGTTAAGATGAGCAAAATATTCTATTATACTTCCACTGCACCTATTCTGTTTTTCGCTGTTCACTACTATTCTCCCTTCATTCTCAGTATTCAACGGTTGCGACTTTACAACTTGGCAATTATTACAAACAATTTACAAAAAATAAAGACGTGCTTAATTTTAAAGTGTAGTTTTATAAAATAATTACCAATTTTAGATATTAAAAAAGTACCAGTCTCTAAATATTTTTATTTTTGAATTTAGTAGTAGCAGTCAATTTAGCAAAATTTATTAGTTTCTGAAAAGTTACACACAGTATCACTTTTGTATTTACCCCTCAAACATGTCTTCCAATTCGTTAACACTTCATGTTTTCTGATTCTTACGACCTGACGAATATTTTGGAGCTGAAAAATGGTATACATATGCTCGTAAAACACGTTGTATTTGTGTAGTGTTAGTTTATTTGCGGTCTCAAAATTTAGAGCATTACATTAATGATCGGTTTGACCTAATTTAAAAAGTTAGAATTCGTAAAAATTATTTCGCATTCGTTCTGATTTTCTATCTTAATCTCTTTTTCAGATTACATCAATTTTAAGTGTTTATTTCACATAATGACACAATGAGTAATTAACAAGGAATTATATTTTTTATCATTTGTATTCTTTTATCTTCAAATCATTTATTTTTGCATCTCACTATGTTTTGTTTTATTTTTTAAATAATTTTTTTGTTTATTATAGCTAACTTTATAATTAGGTTATATTACTTATCTAAGTAAATCTCCTTATCATTTAGCTAAGTTTGAATTTTCTTCGTCTTGCATTTTTTTATTTTAATATCTATTTCTGTACATACTTTCACTCGTTTGTTTATTTTATAATTCTTTTAAAAATAATTTAATTTATTCACATTTTGTTGTGCGTTTTAGCAAGTTATAATTTGGGTTTTTATCAATTTATCAAAATCATTTATAATTACGTTTTCAGGCGTAAAATATGAATCGAATAGAAAAATTCGCGTGCGATACTTTGCCGAGTACATATACAAAGAATTCTTATGTTACTCCAGTGGATGCATTACATCTCAGCCAACAATGGAAGGTAAAAGAAATGTATAGTTTGTGCAAAGTAAAAACAAAAGAATGAAATAAGTGAAAATAAAAGTAAAAAAAAAAATTAGTAATAAGCAAATTTTATGTGCTAAAAAATAAAGCAAAGGATAAGCCAGAAAACTTAAAGTTTGTGATACCTGTGTTGGATGCTCGAATTTAAGAAATGAGAAGTTGCAAAGGCATTTTGGTACAAAATTATGAACTGAAACCAAAGTTTTGATTGGTTTTTATATTGTATAATTCGTAGTTGCACACTTTAATTTATTACAAACTACTGCTAGTTTCTTAATCAGTGAGTTTTGCTGAGACTATATTTTTGTCGAGTTCAAAAATTTTTCTTTTTTTTGAGTTCAAATTGAATCAGTTTAAAAGCGGACTATATTTTTGTTCAAATGTTGCATCACTCCTTGTTGAATTTATCTTTCATGATTTAAATTCAGTAAGAGGTGATGTAACATCGATTTTGACTTTAGATTTAGAGCCATAATAAGTATTTAATTAATATGACTCTGAAAAAACAAATTTTGTAATCATTTAATCATTGAAGGGAGACCTGGACATCATTTCAATTTTTGACTACTTTTACTGTTAAATGTGAAACTAATAGTTATTGGTGAGAAGAATGAAAATAAGAAAAGTTAATAGTGGTTTAATAAGTTGAATTGGCAATCTGTTTCAAGGTGGTGATAAATAGTTGTTCCTTCAGATTGAAAACTTTGCTACTCTGGTGAAACTTGCTTTGCCGGGAAACTGTTTGCGAACTGGATTATTTCGCCATCCTCAACTTCCAGAAGCTTACTGGCAACTATGTTTATATCCTGGAGGAAAACGGGCAGAAAATGCAAATAATGTTTCGTTGTTTTTAAAAATGTCGTCCACATCACCAACTAAAGAGGTAAATATTATGGTAAAGTAAGAGATGATATTAATTTCCACGTTAAAAATGCTGCATACTAGATTAAGAAAATTTTTACCTGGACTGAATTCAAATTTTAATTTTTTTTGGAGACGAAAGTTTGCTAATTTTTATTCTCTTTCATTGTTTACCAGTCTTTGAATGAGAAACTGGGTTTGAATGTTACATTTCTTCAAGGTACGCATTAAAGTAGAATATCGATTTCATTTTCTCAATGACAAAGAAGTTGCGCTGTTTAGCAATGTCAATGTTGGCGAATTCCATGCGAAACCGCCAAAAGGCGGTCATTCTTGGGGTCTGCGTAATATTCCAAAACAAAAGGTTCATTCATTCGTCTAAGAAATGAAAAACTTTTTTGTGAATGTCTCAAAACTGCAAGTCATTTCAGCAACCATGATTCTTGTAACATATTTTCTTTAAGTTATTTAATCTTTTTAAAACAATCTATCAGCTGATTTCTCAAATATTTAGATTTTGAATTGCGTAAGAGATGATGGTTCATTAGTTATATCTTGTCACATTGAATTGTTGCCGGACATCAGTCGCACTCATTGTTATAATTCGTGGAAACTGTTACATACTAATACACGGACGGTATATTGTTCTATTTTGTTACTTCATTGATTTTACTAATCAACAAATGTTCTGGCAAGTTTTTTGGTTTAGGTAAATGGTGACTTTATTCAACGACAGTTAGCGGCATTTGATAATGGTTTTATGGCTGATTGCGTTTTGGAATGTTCTGGTAAACAAATTCCAGTCAACAAATTCGTTCTGTCAGCCCATTCTGAAGTGCGTCACTGTTGTAGTTAACAGTTAGCTTATCAGTCAATTTGTAATCAGATACTGATAAAACAAAACTACATGCACGTTTTGTCTTCTCTTCTGGTAATTTTTAGGTATTCAAAGCAATGTTTTCATATGATCAACTAGTAGAAAGTACTGAAAGAAGAGTTGTGATCGAAGATGCCGAATATGAAGCTGTTAGGTATTTAATCTTCTTCTTACTTATTGTGAGCAACTTATAAGCTTGCAAATTGAAGTCTTCTGTACTGATATCAGTATATAGACGCCATTTTGAGGCATTTTGTCGTTACATAGTGCGAGTCTATTAGACACTTCGAACGATTTTTAGATCATAGAAATATTTTAAATTGTTCCGTGGATATTTCAGATGTATGTTGCGTTATATGTACACAGGAGAGATGGATGATATGGATATGGATGCCGACTTAGCGAGTGTACTAACGCTTGCAGAGAGATACCAGATTGATGATCTTAAGCAAATATGTGAACGAAAGCTTTGTGCTCAAATCGATAAATGCAACTTTGGAGAGATGCTTTATTTGGCTGATCTTTATAACTGCAAGATACTTCGAAAAGCCGTAATTGACCTGGTTAGTTTACAAAAATCTTTGCATAAATACAATAATTCCAAGATGTACGAAACATGCCCTATAGCATGAACCTGTCTAAAGATTCTCGGGTCAAGTGATTTTTTAAATCACTACATGTGTACTCTTCCCTTTTGCTCATGTAGTTTCTACTATCATGAAATGGGAGCAGCTCGTTCACTCTACACCTTGACATTTTGATGGCGACATTTCATAATACTTTCTTATTGTCGACAAATTTCTCCACCAGTTGGCGTCACATGCATGACTAATCATCCACTCACTTTTAACAGTTACAGCTACGCACTAACAGTTCGGTGTTTTCATCGAAAGCTTGGCGACTCCTTAAAGAGACAAATCCGCATCTCGTGACGGATGTAATGGAAAAAGCAGTATTTGGCGAAGGATCACCACCACTCAAACGACAACGTCACCAAAGAGCACATCACTCACTGCATTCAGACGACTCGTCCTGAAACATTGCACAAACAGCCTCCATCCTTGTGAATATTTGTTCTTAAATCATTGCATTCTTTGCTCTACTTTGCAATTTCTTAAATATTCTGCTCTCAGAAACCTTCATTTTTCGTGAGCTATACAAACTACCATGACCATAAGATGCCTGACGAGAAATAACCTATATTCGTATTAATAACGAGTTCACTGTTCCTTCCAAATGATTCATTCCTTGAAGATCGAGAAGCTCAACCTGTATAAATTGATAAAGGGTAGGTAAGGACCAATATCCGCAGCATGATAAAAAGCCTTCTTAGCGTTCGTTTATTTCTTGCATTTTTGGTTTCCATAAAAAGACATTTGCAATTAGATACCAGTTTTTCTGATCCTTTATGATTAATCTATGCTTCTTCTTGTGAGCAATTTTTATTCTTTGTCCACATCTATTTTGAATAAAGCAATCATATAATCAATTTCCAATATCGTCTTCATGTAAAAGAAATTAAGAGTACAGTGACAAATAGATCAAATTAACAAAAGGGAAAGTTTCTGAAATCGAGACGTGTTCACCAAACGTGGCACAAAAGTTTCATCCTTATCGCCAACTTCTCGATGAACTACTGGATCCGTAATTACTGCTCCCTGTGTAACCTCCTCCACCATAAAGATCCGCAGAGCGGCTTCCATATCCACCAGAAGATGGAAAATCATCAAACAAACTTCGTGTTCGACCAGCATAAGGATCATCATTATAGTAACCTTTACGGGCCATAGGTTCATCATCCCATCGACCATAAGAAGATCGATATGGGTGCGAACGATATTCTCTTACTGCAGAGTATCGAACCGGTTCAGATTCTTGTTTCTTAGGACGAGGTATACTGACATATATACTTTTTCCAGCACAAACAAAGTCACGAATTTGACAAAGTCGTTTCACTACTTTTGGATCATTAAGCGAAACATACGCAAAGCCACGACACGGCTTGGGAAGAAATACTCGCTCAACCTGCAATTTAAAATTTGTTACACCGCACAAGCCAAAATATGTTGACTATAGGTTCGAAATGAGCAGTTAAACAATGACCGGTTTTTCTCCATCGCTAACTGATAACTTCCAGGCAAATATTCACATATTTTTCCATTTCATAACTAGACTACAGCAAAAGAAAGTGAAAGTATAATTTTCAAACATTCTGATGATGATACCTTAGCGAGTGGTGATATTTTTTTTGCCTCTTCGTCAAATAACTGGTGAAGATCATTTTCAGTAATTTCAGCATATACTCTACCGACATATATTTTTGTCGTAATTCGATCATCCTGATCACTACCATCTTGACTGTGCTCTGGATATTTAACCTAAAACAATTTATACAATAACCATACAAAAATGGAAATAATCGAAAAAAAAAGACAAGGAAAATTGGAACTGACCTGAGCCATGCGACCATC
The DNA here is from genome assembly GCA_900618365.1 of Thelazia callipaeda. Classification (NCBI taxonomy): domain Eukaryota; kingdom Metazoa; phylum Nematoda; class Chromadorea; order Rhabditida; family Thelaziidae; genus Thelazia; species Thelazia callipaeda. Next base: position 37,927 of record UYYF01004367.1, read on the forward strand.
AATGTAGAAATCACCTTCTCTTAGCACCTTATCTTGGTCCTCCAAAGTTTTCATCTTTATAAAACCGTAACCTCTCGGTAAACCTGTTCTGTAATCTTTCTTCACCTGAAAATAATCATGAACATTTAACAGTTATTGATCACTATAGCAATCCACATTAACCTCAACTTCACCTTTATATCCATCAATTTTACGACGGAAAGTGCAATACTCTACCGCAACACGTTAGATACATGATTCCTACATTATAATCATTAATTATTAAGCTCGAAATAAGACGCACTGATCTTTAGTTCAAGTTGATAATGGATATTTTCTCGGCAAATCAATCACATGCTGTAGAAACAATCAGTCCCACAATATAACGAGAAAAAAGTAGGATAATCTAGCAAAAAGTAATCAATAATTTTTGCTGATATGTAAATTCAAGAATAGAACCTCAGCATACTGCACTTCACCATATTGTTCGAAAAATTTTTTGAGCTGTTCCTCAGTAGTTTTGAATGACAGATTGCGGACGAATAGATCAACGGGCATGTTTAATCGATCAGTCTGTCCAGACTGTCCTTCCAGTCTATCACTTGGTGGTAACGCTAAAACATCCAGCTGAACGTGTCAACAGCACAATTAAAGCGTCAATATGTGAGATGGAACAGAAATTGAAACCGCACTGAACTGGTACTGCATATTGAACACATACAAATCTTACCATGTACATTATTAATTTACACAAAACTTACAGTCATCGATAATTGCTACATAGCGATGAACCTTCCATCCTCCTTTAGGTGCTGACACGCATCTTTTTTCTTCGTCAACTCTAAAGAAAAACTGCCAATAATGAATGATCCAAATGTACTAAGATATTCTGTCCTGTCTACCTATACTCCTGCCAAGAATCACAAAAATTTCCAAATCAATCAGGCGGTAAGTCTCTAAAACCATGCAATTACTTACGGTAAACTACGAAATAAACCAGTGGCAGGATTCTTATATTTCAGTCCGACTGCTTTCGGGAACGAATGCGATAATGTGGAGCAGGGTAAAGTACCGTCAGACGCAAGAGGCAGCTCGAGTGGTATGCAATTCTCGTCTTCCGTAGCACATACACATACATGGTCTATTTCTTCAGCATCCTCCGGAGCTGAATGATAAGAATAATCATGAAAATGAGACACGTTTGTCCCATAATTTGTACTCAACATTCTACAAACAAATTTCGTCCCTAGTAGTAATAGTTTGCATTCCTGACATACATACGCACAAACGCGCTAAAACATGATTACAATGCTGCGCACTTACTTTCTTTAGTTTCTTCTATTCTTTCATTTTTGTTGCTATTTTTTGCCGTTTCTGAGTCAACTTCACGTTCTTCTGTTTCCTCAGGAGCAGGCAAATCAGATTCACTCATCTTTTAAGCCTGTAAAAGTTTGATTTAGTACTTTATATTTAAATACCAAGTTTGAAATCAATTAAATAAGATATTATCGATAAGCACAGTTAGAAAAAAAATTAAGCAATATGATGTTTTCGCATTCAAAAAGAGTGATCTCTTTCTCACACTTTGGCCTAAATCTTCTCATACAAAAGTTATAAATTAATGAAAACCACGCATACTAGGAATAAGAACTTGGTAAAATTGTAATACTCGAAATTATGAAAGCGTAGACAGCCATACTACTTATTCGCAAAGTTTATAACAACTTATCTATACTTGCCAATATATCACAACAAAATTTTCATCTGTTATGCCGTGAGACCATTTTTTTGCGGCCTTGTTTACCTATCCAGGGTCTTTAGACCTCACAATGCAATAATACTGTTTCAGTCTTGCCGACAGAAAAACAACTTACAAACAATCTTATGTTATATAATTACTTTGTTGTGCTTCTCTGTCTGTCAGTTTTTCTGTTTTCAAGAATATATGCTTCAATCAACTGTTTTTATACTTGTTTTTCTCTTAGCAATACTATTATGTGTATCACTATTTGTTATTTATTACTAGTTAATTATTGATTAACTGATCATCCTGTATGCTTTATAACTTCACGTCTAAACTACTTTTATTTTAGCTGACTCATTCTCTGTAATCATATTTGCTCATCTGTAGAGAAGCATAAAAAGTGGTTGTTGATGCCGTTTATATTTTAATAAAATTAGAATATTACGTGGACTCGTTATGATTGTTTTCTCTGCAAATTACCTGCAACTAACGATTTTCTTCAGCTAGTTGCTTTTCGATCCTATTTTTATTTGAAAAGTGTTACAAGAAGCAATTTTTGATGATATAAGACTTTTTATTGTGGTGTCAAGTGCAGATTTTTTGCGGCCTTATTTACTTATCCAGGGTCTTTAGACCTCACAATGCAATAGTACTGTTTCAGTCTTGTTGAAAGAAAAATAACTTACAAACATTTTTATGTTGTATGATTAACTCTTCGGTCGTTCAACAATATTTTTATCATCGTTTTTCTGTTTTTTAAAATTGCAATTTATAACGTTTGTTTTGACGCATTTCACATTATCGCTCTGATCACTGATTATTAGTTACTTTTACGTGGAAAATTAAACTTTCGTTAATGAATTTATATTTATCAACAGCATATTATAAAAGAAGTTATTTGATACTATAGCAGCCATAATATATAAATTGTTAGGATCATTTATAATTATAATAGTAATTAAATAAAGCCAGCTGCACAGTACTAGTAGCCAAATAATTGAAGCAGAAACTTGAAGCACTTTTTAAATTTTAAATCGACTTACTATTGATTCAAATGTGATATAAATCGTCTAGTTACCATAAAAGCGAAAATTCGGTACTTGATTTGTATTAGTTATGTTTTGTCATGCACATAATCAGTATTTCTTATTGCAGCAAACAGGGGTATGAAATAAACACGGATGATCGTTGACGGTTACTCAGTGCTTTTCTTATTTACTGGTGGCCTTCTGGTATGAACAACTCTTTAAATGTTTTCTCAAAAGACTTATTTTTGTCATAATTTTCCCATTTTTGATTTTTATCAACAGTCGTTATTGATTTGAAAAGGTCCTATATCACAGGATATCTTATTGTTTTATACACTTGCAGATCATCATAATTCTGGCAATATTTGTACAGCGACAGATATTTCGTATGCGTGACAATAGCGTTCGTCGCGAAGCCAATATTATTGTTGGAGCAGGTCTATCAAAGGTTCGATGTTAATATTTTTCATTTTTTTTGATAGGCACATGAAGTTTGAACACAGAAATTGCAAAAAGTATTCGCGATGGAACTGTTGAGCAGTTTTGTTTGTAACATAATTAGATTATAATTGTGATATATCTTATGTATGTGATAGGAAAATAAAAGACAATTCATATTTAGCGTAAAAAAGAAGAGCTTGACCGAGGCATTGAAATTGTTCGGCAGTTCCATCTCTTGCGTGCTCCCAAGTTTACCGAAATTGGAACTATTGCAGAACGTAAATTACCTGTCTTAATTAGACCAGAAGTTACCATTTATTTGTTAGATTTATTATTATGTCTTGTAAAAGTCTTGAGTAGTATCGAAATTTTTTTTAGCAAATATTTCAAAGAACTAACTGCATAAAAAATATTTAGATGCTAATGCACCATATATCAGCAGAATGATTGCCATGGATGAGCTGCGAGAAATCGATGAGTTTTTCATTTAATCGAAGGAACTATAAACGCAAATATGTAGAAGTGATGAATAGTACTGAATTTTTTTAAAATAGAAGCTGCAGTAGAAAATTTCCTTCTAAATTTTAGATTGTTGTTATGAAAGACAGAAATTTTAACTTGCATTTGAGTACAATTTACTGAGTGTTTAAAATTTGTTGTTTTGCCATTATATTGTTATATATTTTAGAACGACAATTAGAGTTCATAAATGGAGATTTAAGTCGTATAGCTGGTGAATCAATGTATGCATATTTATATCGAATTCGCCAAGTAGCCTTACCTTCATTATCAGAACATTTGTGCGAGCGAGTAGGTTCGCTAGCTGAACACTGCAGATACAGACATCAGGTTATTATAAAATTTCAAAACAATACAAATTTAAATTTCTTTGTTCCTAATCAATATATTAATGATATGTTATTTTTATGTTTTCTAAACCTCATAATATTTTAGCCATTTGGAGAAGCGGAATTAACAGAAACTCGTGCGTTGATCAAAGAAATCGTCAGAATGTTTGTTTTTTTACTTTCAGTAACGTTAAAGCTTGTTCAGTGAGTTTCATTTAAATATTTAGAAGTTTTTTTCAGATTGAATAATGAACAAGAACGTCTTTCAGCTCTTAATTTCAAAGAGTCAACGGGTTCAACGTTGCAAGGGATTACAAAGAGGTGTAATGGTGTAAATTATCTCCCTTATTCTTTTGTAATTAAAATATAATTTATAATCAAAATATAATATCACCTATTCAGGTTGACAGCAGGAGAAAATAAAAAAACGAAATATAAGAAGATTCCAGTTCTAAATGCAAATTTGAGTGCTGTGAAACGATTACCGATTCATAAGGTTGTTCACAGTGATCAGTAGTACCACTCTAATTTGGATATATTCTTTCTTCCATATCTAGTTTTCAAACATCTTGTATGGGGGATGTTTTCAGGATCAGAAACGATCGAAAAGATCGGAAGGTGATCAGAAAAAATTACTGACTGCTGATGGGGCGAATTCCTCCAAGTCCCCTAATGATTCATTTGATTCCCGTAAAACTGCGGCAGATGTTTATGGTGCAAAAACTTCCGAATGTGCGCCACTTATCAAAAATTCCTAAATTTTATAATTTGTAGCATATATGGAAAAAAAACTGTAATGAAGGATAGAGCAGATAAGGTTTTACATTTATGGATGTAGTCGAGAAGCTCTTTTGATTAAGACATGTAGAATGATGCAGATTTCGTCTTTCCATGCGCGCCCTCAATGTAAATGTGCAGTGCGTTATTTATGATATGTTTTTTTTGGTTATTGTTGAAGTCAGGGTTATTTCCTTTGCTTTGTGATGGTCGTTTCAATTACGGGTATTTTAACTTTAATTTTGCTTTGGTTTCAAATAAAATGACATTGTAAAACAACTTTGTGGAAGTATAGTGACTTTTACTAAAGCTTTGATATTTCGAATTCTAACATATTTCAAACCTAAACGGTGTTTTTGATGTCGTTAATAGGTTGTGAATTGAGTACAAAATGAAGTTTTAACGGAATTTATGCCACATCAATGACATTTCTTAAGTTAACTTTACTATCGCTATAAAGAAAGAGTAGTCGATCGCTTTTGACAAGTATTGAGATTATACCAGAAGACCATTTCACCATGATATTACACTGCAAGTCAAATATATTAGGAGAAATGTAATTAATTATTTAGCAGCATTAGATCGGGTTTATAGATGTATTTTAGTTGACAACTCACTCATATCCGTGCCATTTCTTCCTCCACGCAATGCATTTCATTAAACCACCTTCCGTATCGAGATTTTCACCAGCTTTATACGATGGAATGTACCTAAGAGGCTTACGTTGCTTATACCGATCAGCCACACCAGTTCGTGGCATTGAAATTGTTCCAGAACTGTCTAAAGTCCACAATTTGTCTCTGGTTATTGGCTCTGTAATTCATAGTAATATTTATTACTTGCAATACTTATTTGTTGTTGTTAATATCTTAATAATTATTAATTTAGAAACAAACCATAATGAAGAATTTGAAGTCGATCTACAATAGCAAATGATGTAGTAACATTACGTTCAAAGATGTAATCAAGTTCAAAATCATCATCATCCATACCAAAAGGGCGCATAAGGTCCTGACCTACCTTAAATTTGAATAATTTTCTGTAATGTTTGCAATCGTATAATTTTCCATTTATATAAATACCACACATTAGATATAAACAATATTAATATCAGTAATCTTAACCAACTCAAAAATTAACAAGTGATTACGAAGAATATCAATCTTCAACGCTTACTTTAAACCAACCAACAAAGAATAAAAATTGGACGATTGTAAATATTGGAATGATTAGATCTACTTCATAATTTTTATAATTCTTTGATGGATCCAAATATTGTCGTCCTAGTAGACAAAAGCCAAAATGTGCGTAGGTTGCTAATGCTGCTACCTATAAAACCAAATGCATTGGTATTTATAGTTATTATTAATAAATAAATTTGTAATACATTTTATAGAATAATAATAGTTATTTTAGTAAATAAATTATTCACTCTAACTAACTTATTGCTAATAAAATTATTATTGATAAAAATTTTATTATTAATAATAAAAAGTATTAAAATCATATAGTATTCTTACTTGGGTGTATACCAGTGGTACGCATATCCAATCATACGAGAATAATTTACGAAATGCTATTCGGTAAGTTTTTAATTCTTGAATAAATTGGTTTACGAGAGCTGCATTTGGTGCGTTATCGGTGATTTCATCGGTAACTATTTGTTGTACCCAATGAAGAGGTGTCATCCATCGTACATTTTTTATTTCTTGCTAAAAAACAAAAACAAATATTAAGCATAATTAGTATATTAACATGTAATACTTACTATAATGTTAAGTAAGTAAACAACAAATATCAATAAATAGACAAATAAACAGCTTTTATTATTTAAGAAGCTTTATAAATAAAACAGACCGCAGTTTCAGTTAGTGATTTTAATTCAGAATCTGTCAAAAGTCCACTTTCTACCAAATCTGATAAGGCTGGAAAACGACGTCGAATCTTACTTGATATCTCACGGCTAAAGTATTAATTATTTCATACAATTTATAATATATAATGTAACAACTATTGACAATAAATATATTATAAATAAATAAAGTACTGACTAGACAAGGGCAGCGGATAAGTTTACGTATCGAGCTATAGTATGTCTTCGCAGTTGACTTTTTTCGTCATTATTCGGTATTATCATGCATAATAGTGATAACAGATCTTCTGGCCAAGGCAAACATTCAAACTGCTTCCACCATCTGTAATTCCATTATTATTATTATTATTATTATTATTTTAACAAACAATAAAATACTTTTTACATAATCATGATTTAGATGCATAATTTGCATGATCAGTTTAAGTACTTTTGAATATGAAATAGATAAAATATTTTATGTGAGCGTCGATTAATTGTAAGAATGCGCTGCTGATTAGTAAAATTTTTTAATCAACAAGAAATTAAGTTAGAGATTAGTATTAAAAAGTGATTGATATTTACCTGATAACAACATTGGATACGTAAAAGCCTAACAAAAAGGTTAAAGGTATAAGCTTCGTGTACTGATCAAACATTATTGCGATTCGTTCAAATTCATTTCTAAATTATGAGCATGAATTTTAATCCTTAGAATCATATGGGTCATTTATAAAGAGGAAAGTGTAGTTGTATGAGTTTTGACCTATCTAATCAAAACAAAACAAAGTTTTCTTTTTTTTTTTTGAAAGGAATTAATTATAAATAGATGACTTTATGAAAGATATAAGAGTACACAATAACTTACTTATACTTTTCAGGATTGTTTTAACATACAGTAACTTAGTTATACTTTTCAGGATTGTCTTAATATGCAATAACTTACTTATACTTTTCGGGATTGTCTTGATCAAAAAGTGGTAAGACGTGATAGTAAAATAGCCGAATAAAGTAGTACAAGATAAGAAAAATGAGCAATTCTTTCCATACTAAACGCCATAAACTTCCTTTCCAACGAATGAGAAGGCGACAAAAGTTACCCGTATAAGAAATAGTCATTGCTAACAATGTTTGCCTTAATGAGCGAAAATTTTAACAAAAATTGAATTCTTTGCTGCAAATAATAAATGGTAGACTCTTTTCTCTCCGACTTGCCTGTTCAATCGTCCAAATTTAGAATAAATGTGAAAGATGCAAAAAATCTCAAAAAAGTAGTGCAATGCGTGACACAACAATACTACCATTTACAGAAACAAATCAATCGAATAGCAATTTGAACTCACCACTTCCGCACTTTGACCTTTTGACATGTTTATGATTGGTATTAGTACCAATTTGTTTTCACAAAGGTCACTGACATAAAAATATAAACACCTGTGCATTAATGCATTCATTTTATATTTAGATGTTTGAAAGATAATAAAAAAATATAATAAATAGCTTTATAATTTGTTAATTCCAAAAAGATCATAATAAAAGCTTTATCAATAATTTCGACTTTATTTGTCAATTCTTGAAAAGATTGTAGAAGCCAAAATTATAATTTGTAGTTATTTTAATAAATTACACTTATTAACTTTCACTTTAAAAAGTTATTACTTGGGTTATCTGATCTCATATTGATAACACTGTTAAAGTTTAAGTCTGATACAGCTATTATTTGCCTATCTGTACTAGAATATTCAAATATGAAACCACACATCTAATGTAAGCCTACAGTATCTGTTGCAAGATACAATATAGGGTACTACAAATATATTTGAGACTTTTATAGCATTGAACAAATATATTTAAAATATGCCTTATTTTAACCTTATTTTAACTTTTGACATTTAGCATGAACATTTTTTTTTTGTACTAATCGAACATTGTGATTGATATGACTGTTTGTTTGTACAGTTTGCTTGTAAAGAAACCTTCGGTAAGTACTTGTTTGTGACTAATACAATTTATCAAAAATATTTCTGAGCAAAAAGTACTTCAAAAAAGTAGTTGAACAATATAAAAGTAAATTATCTTCGTAATTTTCTTGCATTTTTCCATTTTGTAAAATATTTTTTATATTATAGCAGTATAATTAGCTAACTAATTTTCTGCTCTTATTTTTTCAAAGTTTACTTTTGACTTAAAAGATAAAAATTAGGCCTTAATTAAGTTTTATTCACAATTTTCGATTTTTTTTTGCAATAATAATTGAATGCAAAGATTCTGACATAAAATTTTGATTTCATGTACAAATATTAATTCATTACTTGGAACTAATTTTTAAAAAAAAATTAGTTCCATCTCGTAAAATATGCTTTACTTTATAATGCTATAATTAGCTAGTGAAATTGTTGCATGTAACAAATTTTGTATTTAAATTTATCATAAATTGATAAGTGGCGCGTTAAGTGTTGATGGCATATCTGTATCGTTTACATATCGTTTATTTTTTTTAAATTAACTCAAATAACAAAATATAAAATATGACTGCTAACAATGTAAAGTATAATTTAACGTAATGCTTTATAGAACAAAACATGGATACGCGTCTATAAATCGTTTACGCATAATGAAAAATATAAATTTTGTAACGACTAATTCTGTAACCATGAAGGAAAAAAGCATTATGAATATTTAACAGTGACTACTAAATTAATATGTATAACTTATTTACAGCAATTTGTTATGTTTAAAAAGTAATTTTTTATGCTAATGAAGATGTACAGATCAAATTGTTCAAATACATCAATGCTACATTTCACGTGACCGTACACGAAGTTTTACTTGCTACAACGTGCCTGCGGGCTAACCGTTTGATATCATTTACTTCCACGCCACCATTATTGCGAGCATTCGGCATTGACTGACGACGTTTTTTCATTTCTGATGGATGAAAATTACCGATTTCTCCTAGAACTCGCCGGAATGTGTCGGTCACCTGTAAGCAGTCGCTAATCACATGTTTCAGATTCACTTAATGTAAGCTAAAATATATAATCAAATATAATATATCATTATATTATATTACTATTAAATACAATATTTAAGCTTGAAGTCAGATTTGTTTTTAGACTTGGCCGCAGTAATCAAAAAATTATTAGCAGCTAGCGTAGAAGAAATCTGAAACAAAATTTTTAGCTATTTTGGAAACGAAAAAAATTCTGCATCCAAGCCATTTTTCGCCAAAACACTTCAGTGAGTTTAGGAAACAAGTTATGAACTTATGTTTGCAACTCACTGACTGAATATTAAATTGGAATTCGAGTAAATATCAAAAATATCATTGTTCAATCTAGTAATGATTAAATTAAAAGTCATTAGAAATTGATAATTTATAAATTTATTTGTCAATGTATTAACAAACAAAGTAAACTTTACATTAAGCTAAAATATTATATTCAAATTTTTCAAAATATTTTTCACTCGAATATTGATTTAGGGGCTATTAAAAATATAATTAATTAGTAATATTAACAAAAATGAAGCAAAGGTAAAATTAATTAACCTGAGCAGTATTTTTAGCAGAAATAGCAGCAAAGTGAAGCTTATTTTTGATAGCATAAGTTCTGAATTCTTTTGAAGCCCACAATTCTTCTGAATTATATAAGTCAATTTTATTTGCTACCAAAAATATTGGTGCTCGCTTATTATTTCGTTCTCGAATTTCCTGAACAATACCTTTAGCTTCGTCAAATGATATGGGATCGTCTGCAGCAAATACCACCTAAATATAAGCTTCATTAATTAATCAAGAATTCATTACTTGTTTTAAACTATTATTCAATTTAATATTTTGTTTTAAGTGGCAAATAATCAAAGTTTATTCAGTTTTTTTGCAGTTAAGCCGAAATTTAGTCAAAAATTAGATCAAACCACAATAAGCAACAGTCATATTCGTGAAAGCAGTTTTGGCATTCTTTCAAATATAATTTTTCAAAATATTTTTCATCGAATTTATATTTACAAAAATATATTTAAATCTATTTTAAAATACCAAATTATTAATACATAGATGAAGATGAAAAATACATTAACAAGCATTTATTTTGGAAGAATAATTCAATTAAACCTAATTGTTGTACATCAAAAGTTGATTAATAAAATATCAGTGTAATACTTACAATAAAGACATCACCCAATTTTGCATACAAATGCCTCATAGCCAAGAAATCATGCGATCCACTAGTATCAATTACCTACACAAAATTATTTTTATCATTCATAATTGGTTATAATGCATCATTTATATAGGTCAAATAAAATTTGAGCACTGTACTTTGAGGTCAAGCTCAAGTTTTTACAACAAAAATCATCATCTTGCAAAAATAATTTTATCATTCCGTTCTGACCTGTAAAAGTTTTTCGTTGCCATCATCGTTGATGTATTCAATCCAGTTAAATTCTTCCACTGTTGGTCTATATTCCTTGATAAATTCGTTCCATAAAAACTGACTTGCAAGGGTAGTCTTTCCTACCTTTTAATAAGTAAAAGTAAGTAGTAAATAGCGCTCAACTCATATTCATTCTCTTTACAGTAACTATTTTAACTTGCAAACTACACCAAACTTTTGCATTAAAAGTACCAAAGAATTGTGATAAATTTTTATACTACAAATCTTTTATCTTTCTTCCATTTTAGTCGTCCAAAAAAATTTTGCAAATACAAAACGTTATTGCTATTTTTGTAAATACCGTATTGATTATTTAGTCAATAATTTTGATATTAATTATAATAATTTTACCCTCGAAGCTCCCAGCAATACTAAAGTATGTTGGGATGATGTTACAGTACTTGTACTCGATCTTTCACGACTTAATCTTTCAAATGCAGGAAATCGTGTGGTATTCACACTTTGAGACGTTAACTTTTTTGATTTGCTTTTTTTCATATGTTATCAGTTTTCCTAAAATACAAAGTTTTTATTTTTCAAGGCATCAATAATAATAATAACAATAATAATAATAATAATAATAACAATAAAAATGAACAATTTTAATGATTGTTTCAATGCTAAAATATTTTTTCGTTTTTTTTCTGGGCATTTATAGTGCACATCCATTACTATAAATAGTCATGTATCGCATTGGCCCATATGCTATAAATTAAACTTCTTTAAAATAAATTTTTGTGACAAACTATTTATTTAATTGAAATTGTTAAAGTAATTTTAATATTGCAAATGAAGTAATTTTATATTTCCGGTAGTTAAAGCTTTTTTTTTTAAATTTTGTTCTACTTTTTTTAAATTTTAATTTCTACTTTTTTCATAGCATTAATAAAATTCCCAATTGATTTCAATTGAAAAACTATACTTGATAAAAAAATATTACTAAAAATTGAACAGAAGCATACTTGATGACTATAATCAAGAATAATAGTACGGGAAAGTAAAGTAATGCAGAAATTATTTGTTGTTAACAAACCATTTTGCTTGAGCTAATTAACTGATATGATATTAACTCACTAAAATCGACTCTAAAATAATTTATCTTCAAAACTGCTAATTATTTAAAAATGTTTATATATTTAGTAGTATGCTTAAATTTTAAAAATAAAAAATTAACATTTTTTGAAATTTTAGCAATAAAAACATTCAAAAGCAAATGCTTAAGACAGACAATTTTCATGAATGTTTTTTTATCAAAATACAAAAAGCATTTTGCTATTACGTTTATGGCTGAAAGAATTATGCGTAAAACAAAGCACTTTGTTATGGCATAAATAACTTATACTACATAAACTATAAAAATATACATTAATTATTTTTACTGATCAAAACTTATAGAAAATATGCACAAAATATGAACTTACTACAAAAAACTTTGCATTTATCACAAAATTAAGTTTCAGTTTCAGCAGCTATTTATATATTTCAGTAATAATGCTTATAATATTAACTAGTTTCAGTGTTTTGTGAATAACTTTTATATGGCATAAAAACATGCTGGAGAAATTTTGTTATATTTACTACAAAATTTATATTTGACTTTAACAGCTGTTTCTATATATTAGTATTTGGATACCGCATTTGTATAATAATAATGTGCTGACATTGCAATGTAAAAATGCAAAAACCTACTTTTTTTAAACTGAAATCAAGTAAGAATGATAATGATGATAATGATAATAATGTTAGTTATAATTATAATTAGAAATTGTAAATAATTAATCATTTTTATCTTATTTTTTGTACTGAATATACAAATTTCTGAAGCATTTGACGAATTATAAAATATTGAAAAAATTAGAATTTCTATTAAAATAATTAATGAAAAAAATGATTAATTATTTACAATTTCATCCAAAATTAATATTCTTTGTCATTTCTACAAGAACAGATAGAAAGTTTTGAGTAATTAAAATAATTAGTGAAAAAAATGATTAATTAATTAATCACAGAATTTTTTTAAAATTTTGTGCTTTAGTAGAAGTAAACACAACAAACAAAACAACAACAGGGTATTAAATATTGTTGCAAATTTTTGAGAAAAATCATAACTGCATAAAAAGGTTGAAAAACTTACAGTACATTATACTTTTTCTGCCTAAGAAAGTTTTTGATATATAATGAATTTTTAATTTTTGATATATAATGAATTTTTAATTTTTTTAATTTTTAATTTTTGATATATAATTTTTGACAGATAATGAATTTTGTATTGAATTGTTTAAAAAATCATTGGAAATTATGCAATGTGAAATGGAAATCAAAATCAAAATTTGCTTTTTTTGTTAAAAAAAATTTGTAATAAGTTTCCAATTAATTTTGAATAAAGCTGAAAGTAAATTTGTTGGTTGAATTAATAAATTATTGAAATAGAATGGAATAAAATTCACAATAATTTTCTTTATATCCCTGACAAATACTAATGAAACTCAATGCAGAGAAAGTTTTTGAAAAAGATTCCAAGTTTTTTTCAGCAATTACACAACTGAATTAGTAAAAAATGCCTGCTGGCTTCAAAAGAGCAAAAGAAAATAACTATGTAAGCATTTTTGTTATGTCTCAAATGAATTCAATGCAATGATATTTCTAGTTCTACAGGATCTAAAAACTTTCTTGAGACAAAATTCTGATGCATTATCAAGTTATTTTCAGATACTTTATCATCTACTGATTTGCTACTGATGTAATTATCAGTATAAAAAAATATTACTGATATAAGTGATTTTTAAATACGGAACACATAATTTAATCATAGCTGAAAACATACGTGTACTTTTTCCAATGTGCATACTTAAATATAACTAAAACTTCAAGTTAGGATAAATATTCTTTGATTAAAAAAAATTGAGGTAAATACTTTTTTAATTTTTGCACTAAGTTATTAACATTTGTTTATTGCATTTTCACGCGTAATTGCGTCAATTGAAATTAGTATAATATTATATTGCCTGCTTAATGTGATCATAATTACAGCATAATTCTACCAAATTGTTGCAATTTTTATTAATAAATTATTTGTTTTATTTTCTTTATTTCAAAAGTTTGCAAACAAAGTTGAAAAAAGTTTTAGACTTAAATCTTTACACAAATTTTAATATTTATTTTCTTTGCAGTGTACAGTATTCCTAATAAGTCTTCGCAATCAGTTTTAAAGCTCTTTATTAAATGCAAGTTTTTTAATTAAAATACCCAATTTTTGGTGTAAATATTAGTGTCAATATTAACAGATCATGAAATCAATAAATCAGTTCAAATTGTAAAAATTTTCTGATCATTTTTACAATTTTTAAGTTAAAAATAGTTCTATAATGATCCATAAATATTTACACCAAAAAATTTGTTTCAAACTATAAAATGTGAGAGAATGAATGAAAATAAAATAATTAGGGCCAAGTACAACTGAATGTAGTGACTTTATTAACGATCTTATCTGTGATTAGCATTGTATGGTAGTAATTGTAGTGATGAATATGTATAAATAAAATGTAAACTAAAAAATAATTGTGATAATAATTTGAGTAATTACTGAAAAATAATATGATAATTATAAAGTTTTGTCTCAGTTAAACTTCTTGCTTTATATGTAAATTAATTCTAAGACTAACAAAGTTATCAAAAAAAAAAAACAAAACAAAACAAAACAAATACTGACTGCTCAATTTTAATATTAGAAAATATTTTAATAAAAAGTTCTATTTTTAATTACCATATTATAATAATGGATAAATGACAAGTTTTGAAAATAGAATAGTTGGGATAATGAAAATTGGTAATTATATACTAAAAATAGCTGATGAAATGTGAAAGATAAATAAATATGCATAAAGCTGTTTAACATTTTTAGTGCATATTTTGTGTTTAGTTTAGTCAAAAGTTTTGCTTGATAAAACATATTCCAAGTGTTAACTAATTGAGTATTAAGCACTTAGATTCAACTTTTTTCAACAAAAAATAAAACTAAACAATTGAAAAATTTAGAGAAAAGTTGAACAAATATGAATAAATTATTTAAACTTTTAAAAAATTATCATAAAAAGTTTTATAAATTAAGCAAAAATAAAGTTACTTAAGGAGATAAAATGAGTGTTATGGGAAGGAAAATTAGCTTGTGGAATACAATCACAACTTTAACAAGTTGCTTTTTAAAAAATTATTTTTGGATGAAGAAAAATACAAATTACGAATGAAAATGCCTGTCTCTCATAATTATATTTTTCAAGAGTAATTGTTTATAACATTAATTTTTAGATTAAAAATTGTAGAATAAAAATAAATTTAGTAAAAGTTTCAAGTTAAATTCAAATTATATGTTAGCAATTTTCTACGTAAATCCAAAAAAATTTTTGAATTAGTTGTGAAAAAAAGAGTGACCTAAACTACAGGTTGTAATAAATGTAAATTTAATCGCAATATGTAAAATTTATAATGAGCATCATTAACAAATACAGTAAATATGCTTTTTATAGTAGTATAAAAATTTTAACAAAAATATCCTTTATGATGTTGGCCAGATTTTTCAATACAAAATTTTATTTTATCAATATCATTAAAATTGATCATTTCAAATTAAATAAAAAGGTATGAAAACAGATGTAGTTATTACAAAGTTTTGAACATTAATACATAACAAAAATTATATGTAAAAAACTTTACAAAAATTGAAAATTTTGCCAAATTTGAATTTTTCACAAAAAATGCAAATTTTACAAAAATTAAAAAATTTACAAAAATTGAAAAAAACTAAAATTTTTTATAGTATTTATTGCACAAAAAAATGTCAAAACATTTTAATAGTTTATTTTTGCTGCAACATTTTTAAGCATTTCATATCAATAAAATAAGTTGAATAATTTTAAAATATAACGACTATGCCAAATCCGTAATTGCAATAAAAATTTTACATTCTTTTTTTTTGTTGCAAAAAAATGAAAATGAATTTTTAAAGAAATTTTTCCTTGATATTATGAAGTAGCTAGCAAGTAATTACTTGCATATTAAAGTTAAATGAAAGGCTCACTCATTCCACATGTGTCATTTTTAATTATCAGCTTTGAGAAAATATTCAAATTTTGTAATGAAAAAAATTATCGCAAAGAGTTTGTTCTTAATGTTTAGATTTTTATTTCTTAAGAAAAACACTAAAATATCAACAAACTTTGTAATAAAAATCAAGCAAAAATAGTTTTTAAAAATGAAAAAATTCGTGAGTGAATAATTACTTGAAAATATATTCTTGATGAATAATCATTTCAAAACTTTTATTTATCTTAATTTGCATATGAGCAGTAATAATATTATTAAAAAAAGCTAGTTACTGATAACAAAAGTACATATTATTTAATTTAGTATTTACTACTCATATATATACTTATTTACATATTACTTAAGTTTTTGATTTTAACATTTTAGTTACTAATAAATAAATTTAAGTAGATAACAAATTCACATTAATTGTCGAATAACAAAAAAAAAGAAATTTATGTTACTTTGAGATATTCAGTTTGTTTATTGAATATCAGATCAATAACTATTTAATTGCATGCAATAATTATAACAATAAAAAACATTAAAATGCTTTATAATTTCTATAAAGACAACAAGTTTATGGGATTACAAAAAAGTTATTGATTTTCAATAGTATTTTATGAATTTTAAATATATTTAAAATTTTCAGTAAAAGATTGATATTAGTAAATTTTATTAGTCAGCCATTCATAAAATTTGAACACTAAAAGAAATGCACGTAAATTGCTCTTTTTTTATTTCTAAAGTTATAATGTACCATTCACATACGTTTGTAGTTGATAAAATTTATTAAAAAATTGCGTTGCGGTAAATAAAGTGATATTATACGAGCTTGTATTAACAAAGAGTATTACATTATTCGAAACACTTTTTAAAAAAAATCATAATTTCCAGAGCTACCATTTTAATTATTTTAAGTAGAAAGATTTTCAATTATAAGAAATTTAATTCAAGTATTTATGCAATCAATCTGTTGATATTGGAAAGAATCATAATCATACTGAATTCTAGTAATAACAATTTGCTAATTCTTGAAATAAAATATAAGCCTTAAGAATGAAGACTGAAATGGAGAATTATTCAGAGATTAAAGCTATTCTTTGCACTCATTTCTAAATTAAAATTTCAATCTCAATTCAGAAAACAATTGTGCTATTTCTGAACTGGAACAGTTCAGAAATAGCACAAATGAACTGTAATTAGATTATCACAAATTAACTTTCACTTTTATCCATTGCTTTATTGAATTTGTGACTGAAAAAAGGTTAAACAAAAATTCACTTTTTGCAATATTTTGATGTAGAATTCGTTGATTTTTTATTTAATTAATACACTAAAAACTTAAAAAATTTTCAAAGTTTTTAAAATAAATTATCTGTTAGTTATTCATTGCTATTATTTTAAAATTTTAGATGAAAAAAACAAAAAAACAGCTGAATATAAAGCACAGCAAATAGCGAAAATAAATAATCAAACATTATTTGTGATTCAATTTCTTACTTTAATCAGTCTATCTATCTATATATTTATGTATCTATGAGTGTATCTATCTATTGATCAATCACTTGATCAATCAATCTACCTATCTCGCCATCTACTTACTAATTTTCATGATCTAAATGCTTAATTAATATTTTGCAAATGCATTTTTAGCATTTTTCATTTATTTGCTTTAAGCTTAATTAAAGTTCAGCTTTAAAATACGAAAACTTGAAAAAATAAGCCGAAAAATTTTATAATTTCGTGACCAATTACTGTTTTTATGGTAATTACGCGCTTTTCTGCTTCAATTATAAATCGAAAACGAAAAGGGAAAGTATTTGGCGTGAAATTTTCACTTTTTAGCAACAAAATGTTCACTTTAAAGCAACAAAATGTTTATTTTTTAATGAAAAAAGTAAAAATTTCTTTTA
>UYYF01004367.1:56036-68046 GCA_900618365.1 Thelazia callipaeda
CAAATATAATAATTCTTATTTTGTATTCAACGTTAAAAATTTATTTATTCATGCAATGAAATATCCTAATATTATTATTCATAATTCGATATTAAACACAGATCACAAAATTGTCAAATAAAATAACTATAGCGGAATTGATCTGTTTCTCTAAAAATTACTTTTTACTCAATTACGATTTAAAATTTTACTTTTCTAAATTTTTTATCACAAATTTTAAATTATAAAACTGTTATCACAATAAAATGTTTGATCAAATCATTGATTCCATATAAGGCAATCATTTTCGAAAC
Organism: Thelazia callipaeda; assembly: GCA_900618365.1. Taxonomy (NCBI): domain Eukaryota; kingdom Metazoa; phylum Nematoda; class Chromadorea; order Rhabditida; family Thelaziidae; genus Thelazia; species Thelazia callipaeda. Next base: position 56,330 of record UYYF01004367.1, read on the forward strand.
TCCCATCATAATTCTGTAATCACAAATTATACGATCAACATATACGCGTATTTAAAAAAACATATTTTGTACTTTATAGTAATAGTTTCTATTTTTTACTCAAATTCATAATCGTGTATAACACAAAATTATAGAAAAAACTACACTTCTAATTCATTTTGGCATATAAAAAATCTCTGCTTTTAAAAATCGCATAAAATTCCCTCCAAAATGCTATACTGCAGCGATTTTGATATAAATATCATAAAATATCAGTTTATATTATCAAATAGTAAAAAACTGCTTTGCATAAATATAATTTCAAAGTATAACAAAATTTTCAAATTCGTTTGCTATTTTATTTACATAAGTTTTAGCTTAGATGCCTTAAATATTAATCAATTCAAGCAGAAACTAGGAAATTTATGCTTAGAAATATATGTAAATACTTGAAAAGTTTTAAGTAAATAAGGTAAAAAGTAAGAAGGCAAAAATGCAAGCAAGAATTTGAAATTAAATTAGAATTTTGTTACAAAATGATTAAAATTCAAAAATAAATCAAATATTGTCAGCGTTTTCTTGTGCACACTTTTATTTACTTGATTAGATTTATTTCTTAAATTTTCTTTGTGAAGAAAATCATAACATTTATTTTTATTATAATAGTCATATCAATTTTTGAATTTAATGTACTCTTTGCATATTTAGGTATGTGCTCAAAATGTGAAAGTTGGTTTGCTTATCCATCCATGAAAGTAATTTCTTGAAAACTACTTTTATGGTCGATAGCAATAACTAAGCTAAAATATATCATTTCTTTAGTACTTAATTCAGCTAAAGAAATAAAATAACAATGCTTGTAATGTTATACGTATTACTTCATTTACTTATAGTTATTGAATGAAAAACATAAAATTCAGACGTACAATACAACGATATAAACACGCAAATACTGTAAAAAAAAGTGAAAATAAAACAAAGCAGAAGCAATTATAGCATAAAAATTTAAAACCGGCTAAAATGAAACGAATAATAATATGTACTGCATCTGTACTTGCATCTGTATTTAATGTTTATGCGAATATATTTATTCTATAAAAGTATACTTCCGTTTCATAAGTATACTCTAATCCAATCTTGCATATATATGTATATTATTATTATTCGTTTCATTACATACCTAAATATGCAATATATATATATATATATAAGCACAGATGAATATATATATAATAAACTTATTCAAAATAAAATCTGAAATATTGAGAACAAAAGTTCGTTAATAATTTTTCTGAATGAAGAATAATTTCCTTCAAGCTTCTACACAAAGCATAAAAAAATAATCAAGGAAAGCAAAGCTGAGATATAGACAAAAAAACAGAAATTCGTTTTTTTTGCACATAAGCGTAGCACCTTTTTAACGAAATGAATTTAATAATGTAAACGTAAATTCATTGCTGTGATTATTTATCTTTGTACGCACAAAAGAACAAACTCAGATTGATGATATATTTATTCTTTGCAGAATGATTTTGCATTTTGCTGAAAACAAAATTATTGCCTTCAGATTGGATTAGACTCTCCTCAATTAGTTTTTTTGAAAGATTGTTTACACTTGCTAACATTACAGGTCCCATTACAGCAATCAGGACTTAATTATAGGTTATTTAAATTAGCGATTTAGCATTTAGTTAATTACTTGCAAGACAGTTTGGTTTCGTCGAAATTTAATAGCAAAAAAAAGGGAAAAGAAAAATACATATGCAAAAGTTATTAAAAAATTTACTTGACAAAAAGGAAATTATCATAATAATATCATTGCTTGAGAAAGTATGATTTTCAAATTTAATTTAAAATTAAAAGCATAATTTATACCTGAAACTGAATTGAATATGCAAATTAATATGGCCTTTGTTATTAAGAGATTCTTTACTTGTAAGCAAGATTAGGAACTATCAGTATTACCAAGTTTCAACTACAAATTATATCCTTCATAAGCATGTCTTATCTGCATATTACTGCAATAATCCAAATGCAGTACTGATCTTATATCTATCTCATGCAAAAATTTCGCTCTGTATTGTATGTACTAGTAAAAAGGATCACATTTGCGTTATAAATTATTAAAACTTTCATTATTTTGCAATAAGCTCTAATAATTAAAGATATTTTCCACTATATTGTTTTTCAATGAATAAAAAATTTGAGTCTATATTCTACTCTGTTCTATTCCCAGTGAAAAAACTTGAATTTATTGAAATAATTTCAATTGTTTAAGTAAAAAAACTATTAATGCTGCATTAATTTGTGCTAAATTTGCAAGCATAAATCAAAAATTCATGCATGCAACCTTAATAACCAATTGAGTGCAAAATAATTATTAAAAATTTATTTGTTTCTCGACTTATGTTGCATTAATACATTTGCATTACTCTCTTGAGAACCTTTTCCAATTTTGCAGTCTTTTTTACTAATTCTGATATGCTAATAATAATAAATAGTTAGTAATGTTAACAAAATTGAGAGATATCTTATTCCCAAACGGTTTTAAATGACTGATTTTAAATGACTTGTGTACACATTTTCATACTTCATACTTGATTCAACATTTTAACAAAACAAAATTGTCAGTAATACTTTCTGACAAATTCAAAATGAAAATACAAAAGAGATTAGCATTACAGACAAAGGTCAAATGAAAACTTGAAAATGTTTCAAAAGCGTTATACACGCAAGCACATTAATTTGAATAATTGGTCTGTGTATCTATTAATATTATTGCATGCAAATCAGTTTCATACAATTAATCTTCCCAAAAGCTAAACTATAAGCTGACAAAAAGAAACAAACAAAACTTGAGCAAAAACTTATTTGGCTATCGTTTGCTAACAAAAAGCAGAACTTTCTTCCGGAAAATTGTATAGGCAACATAAAATTGTACTAAAAATTCTAATTTAAATAATACTTAGAAATGGCTAAAGCTATCATCATCAATTATTCAATACCTTCTCCATGTGCTTTGCAAAAACAAGGCACACATAAAAGCAGAAAATTTAAATTTTCAAATATTTGTATCATTTTAATTTATTTGGATTAATATTTCTGTTCTCTTATTTGGTGTAATGTTTAGAAAAGAAATTATGGAGTAACAACGAGGTCATCAAGGATCATATTATACCAATCAAATCGAAATCAGTGATGATAACATGCGTCATGCAGTACTTTCTTATCATCGTAACTTTTGCTATGGGTAAGCTGATTGAAGCTTTCTCTGCGCGTTTTTCTTTCTATTGAAATGTGCATAAAATAATTAATGCTGTCGTTAGCATTCAATCATTATCACTATTGTTATCGAGAATAAAAAAGAAGTTTGGACTGATTTAGAATGTTAAATTCAGAAATTTGTAACAATATTATCTTGTTGAAAAGTTATTTTATATTTGATACTTCAGTGAATAGCAGATCAATTCGAATCAGACGTCAAGCATTCCCACCAAATCCAGCACCATTTCAACCTCGAATTGAAGATTACAACCTTCCACCTTTTTATCAGGTCTATTTTTTACCATTTTATACATAAGTTAGTTTAGGTTCTTAAGAATTACAGAACTGTACAGAGTAAAAGAAGTGACAGAGTAATCACCGAATATAAAATAACAAACTTCAAAGCGGTTACTGTAATAAAAACTTAATTTATTTTCGCAGTAACTTTTATAACTATTCAGATCTGAAAGTGAAAACGTTATATTTAGCCCTTCCCAGGACGAGATGCATCATCATTATCACCGATATTCCCATTCACATCACAATTCAGCGAAGGCTTAGATGTAAATCCTGGAACTCGATTAACCGTTGATGGAAATATCAATATACCCATATTTGGCTGGGGTATATGGGATTACAAAGGTTTTTACTTATTACTTACTCTATGTACTTAATGATATACTAGTCAAAAAATAATAAAGTGCTAACTTTGACTATTTAAAAAATTGTTAGACACAGGAAATAGTGAACCATATAATCAAATCAATGAGCTACATAATCATGAGACACTAGTGAGAAGATAAAAAACCTAAGCAATCTTTCATATTTCAATAGTCTCATGCTGACGAGATCCATGTTGTTAATCACTAGAGCTAGAGATAGAATATACTAGCTGAAAAAAAATAAATGACTTATGGAGCAATAATCAAAATGAAAGGTGAACTTCAGGCGGGCTTAAAGTAGGCAGACCAAATACTCGAGTTGGCTTTGGAACGCTGAATCGTCCAACTAATGTACTCGGAATAAGCCCAGAAACTTTGGCTACGCTTGGTACTGATCCATTTTTCAATGAAGCACGTAGTAAGTACTTCTTCAGATCTCAAAAAAAAGTATGCTAATGCAATATTACCACGTAATACCAGATAACTCATAACTCAATATCAAATAATTCAAGCCACTGACAACACTCCGAATTATCACACTAACTAATTAAGCAACATTTTTTCCTGTGTAAAACTTAAAAGTACTAAATCGAAACCAAGAAAAAAAGACAGATAAAAGGTAGTAATGTACAAATAATCCACTTGTACTAGCAAAATGATGTATTCAAAATCTTTCGTTTCCTTTTATTGAAATTTAAATTCTGGTTTATTAATATCCTTTTGAAAAGTAATATGCACCAATTACAGCTCAGATACCTTCGATACCAGTTGCAGTACTACCTGGTAATTTTGTTCCACTTCGATGCAAACCACCTTTTTGCAATCCGTTTTTACACAACTTTGCATGGGGTGTAGATGTTGAACCAGGCGACGATTACCTCTTTGATGGAGGTAATTCTTTAGTACTTAAGCTCCTAGCTGTATAGAATTTGAAAAGAAATACACTACAATAATATCAAAATCAAGCAAACTTATCAACATCCTTATTTTAGGTATTGATTTTCCCATACCACTCGCTCCAGGAGGCGTAGGAATCCGATTTCCATTGAACGGAGCAGTCAACGTAGGTTCAGACCCCTTCCTCCTCACATATGGCCATGGGCTGGGTCCCGCAGAACCACCAAATTTCCAAAGCAAAACTAGCTTTGAGTCATCGTCTCAACAAGAGAACTGATTAGTTCTTCATATCGATTCTTTTTCACATCAGTACTGCGTTAAATAAATCATTAAAAAAAAGCAATTCCACCGAGAATATCCATGCACCAATTTACCTTTCCAGTACTGGTAGTTTGCTAAAAATAACTTTACGTTGATAAGTAAATCAATATCCAACTTTCGAATAAGTCTCGCCAAAAATCTCACTCTCAAGACAGCAGTCAGTACAGTCAGTTAGTAACTAGTATTTACAGAAAGTATAGCCATCGTTGGATTCTTCAAAAGTTACTTAAAAAAGAATGAAATAGAGATTCCTGCATGCAAGTATAAGTTTCACTGACTATGGTCACAAAAATTTAACAGCCGTGACTAACAGCCAGTAATGACTGACCACTGCATGTAAACAATGACAGAAAAAATCCAATCTTATTAGTTCATTCATCCCCGTACTTTGTTTTTCTCTATGATAGAGTTTACTCTCACGTCTTACTTACTAACAGCTTAGGAAGGGATAACTTTCAAATAGATAATAGATACCTTTTACTAATAGGAAACGCTCATACAGCACATCAACAAGGAAAGCGACAAAATGAGGAACAGTAAAAGTGAAAGATATCTATTTGAACGGTTCGATAATCTAGAAAGTAATAATCACTTCGTAATTCTGGAAGTTCATTCATTGAAGTGCATGGATTATGATTCCACTCATTTCTTCTCTCCCTTCAATGTGGCTGAAAGTCCCTCGGCCCCTTCCTGTAGAACCGCCTTCTGAACAGCTCAAATCTGATATTTTGGATTTCAGGCGCATATCCGAATTCATAATTTTTTATTTTACTTTCATACATGCTTAGTAAGCTCAGATTTTCATGACGCTGCGTTTAAGAGCAAGTGCGAGAGTAGAAATGCCTCGCATGCATATGTTGGCCTCTATGAAATTTTTCCATCAAGCGTTTCATCGTCCAAATATAGCTCTATAAGGGCTTGCAGAATCCAACTGCTTCCGTTTTAGAACGGTAATTGCAAGCACAAATTTCTCAGAATACAAGAAACGACACAAGAATCATCTCATCACATCCTCTTGGCATTCTCCCGATAGGGTCAAGGGCCGTTTTCAGTACCTCTCCTGACCACTTAGCATGTGCAATGTGCAATCTCGATTCCACGAATACTTCGAGCGTAACTATCCTGCTGTTGCCTTGCTCCATCACTCCGGCGGAATTTTTTCTCCCACCCTTCACAGAGCCTTCTGCGACCTCAATGATTACTCGTTTTTTTCTGTTGTGATCCGACATTTCATTTTTTCTCGCTTATCCTCCATTTCCTTGTCAGGCTTATATCCAGATCCAGAACTAACATGACAGTATACTCATATATATGAATTAACATGACAATATACCAATCCAATACCCGTAAATATGCATAAGCAATTACACTTACATTTATACATATACGCACAAATACGCCTGCGGAACAAGGATGCATGCAAATACGCTTATCGGCGAGCGAAGATGGCAATTGTAAATGTGCACATGAACCCACATGCAAACACATCTACAAATGCATGTTCGAACAAAACATTTTTTTTAAAAATCATAATCTCAAGAGCTACCATTTCAATTATTTTAAGTACATAATTTTTTCTGATCTATTTGCTTTAAGCTTAATTAAAGTTCAGCTTTAAAATACGAAAACTTGAAAAAATAAGCCGAAAAATTTTATAATTTCGTGACCAATTACTGTTTTTATGGTAATTACGCGCTTTTCTGCTTCAATTATAAATCGAAAACGAAAAGGGAAAGTATTTGGCGTGAAATTTTTACTTTTTAGCAACAAAATGTTTATTTTTTAATGAAAAAAGTAAAAATTTCTTTTAAAAAAGAATTTAATAAAATTCAAAATTTACAGCATGAAATGCTTCGCAGAATATTTTTGGGCAAATGTTTTTAATTTATAAACAGAGCAATTTGCATATTTGTTGTCAAAAAAGTACTGAAAATGTTTGCGTGCGATCATTTTTTTTGAATATAATAATTCTTATTTTGTGTTCAACGTTAAAAATTTATTTATTCATGCAATGAAATATCCTAATATTATTATTCATAATTCGATATTAAACAGTGACAATTTAAATTTAAAGTACAAATGAATAAATTTTAAAGTGCAACTCAACTGATTTGATTTAATGCTTGTATACGCTACGCTAGGATATACTTTATGTAGACAAACATTTACAAATAACGTGAACTTGACAACGTCATCACGCTGATGCTCTTCTAGACGTCTGCGTTTTCTCAGTGTCCACTTTCAACGCAGTGGATGTTGCTTCAATTTTTCTTTGTACATGAAAAGAAATAAGAGACAAAAAGAGGACACTTAAGAGAAGAGAAAGAGAATGTTAAAGTCTAAGAAACACTGTTTAACTAGTTGCCAGAGAGAAAAAAGTTGTGTACAGCGCGTAAAATCATATTGATTTGGTGGGAAAGACAGACAAATAGAGGAAATGTTGGGTAAAAATTTTAGAAGATATTATGGTATGTGAAGTGACAAGGATTCAGGTCGTTATCACGATATCTGGGCACTTTATGGCTATATACGTGTTATTGTCTAGTGTGGTATCTCAGAGTGGTCACGTTTTCGCTTAAAAGCCAAGTATTTTTCTGTAAAAGGCTTAAAATTGATTAAGATTCGAGTTTTTTATTACGTTTCAGAACATCACGTGTGGTGGCATTATTGGAAATGGCTGCTTGCGAAGTTAGTGAGGAATTAGAAGAGAAGATAAAAGCACAAGGAGAAATTGTCCGGAAGCTTAAAAGCTGCAACCTGTCATCTTCACAAGTATGTTATTTATGTCTTCATACTATATAAGTTACCTTTTTTTTGTAGCAATTGCCCAATTCACTACTGAAAAGTTATATTCAAAATTTGTTAATGAAGTCATACTTGATTGAAAGTGAGCAAATTTGATTCTTAAATGTGTTAATTTTATTGGCATTTATTTCTTTGATAAATTTGTTATTGCATCTTATCGCATGTGATGTATTTAGATTGCAAAGTACGCCACAAAAGTTTGTTTTGTGCTGTTATAGGAAGAAAAGCAAGCAGCTATTGAAAAATTGTTAGAATTGAAAGCAAAATATAAAGAGTTGACAGGAGACGCTTATAAAACAGATCAACAAGGAAAGCAGCAAAAAAAAGGAACAGTAAAAGTAAAAAATATCTATTTGAAAGATAAATAAATGATTTGTGTAAAAACAGTTGGTAGATTTTCATCTTTTTCAGAATTCTCTAAGTGAGTGCGTTCAAGGAGATACCAAAAAGCAGACGAAATTAGGTGTGGGAGTGGGCAAAAGCCAAAACTGTTCTGAGTGGTATGCTCAGGTAATAAAATTTTATGCCAGAACTTTTTTTTATTTAGTTGAAATTGCTGCAGTAATCGAGTGCTTTTTGTAAGTGCAAATAAATGATTTTTGAGATTAAGTATGGAAGCATTACTTCATTAGTGATTGAAAGTTATTTGCACTAGTTATGTAGAAATTTACCTTTGTTATTTAAAAATAATTCTTATCTCTTCCCTCATTGCTAGAAACATTTTAGATATTTTATTTAAAGCACTGGTACTGGTAAAAAGTTACAAAAGAATTAATACAGAATGATTTAGGTTATTACAAAAGCAGAAATGATTGAATATTATGATGTTTCGGGCTGTTATGTCTTAAGACCATGGTCTTATGCCATCTGGGAATTTATTCAAGAATGGTTCAGCAAGCAGATTAAAAAATTAGGTGTTGAAAATTGCTACTTTCCAATTTTCGTCTCGCAAAATGCATTAGAAAAGGAAAAAACGCACATTAATGATTTCGCACCCGAGGTAATTGACAAAAATTCATAATTTCTTCTTCGCTCTTGATTTTAAAATATTTTAGTACTTCTGTCCTTATAATGCTTCAATGCTTGTCTTCAGAATGCTTTTATAGGTGGCTTGGGTGACACGAGCAGGTCAATCAGATTTAGCTGAACCAGTTGCTATTCGTCCAACTAGTGAAACGGTCATGTATCCAAGTTATAGCAAATGGATCCAATCCCATCGAGATCTTCCGTTGAAACTCAATCAGTGGTGCAATGTTGTTGTATGTTTTATACATCTTCCAGTTCTTTTTGTATAGGAAAGCGTTTTTCATGCCAACACTGGAATTAGTAATTCTACTTAAAAATTTTTATGTATTTCTGGTCTTTGTATTCTGTAATTCTGAAATTTAAAATACAATTTGTTTATTTTATTACTGTTGGCAAAAAGCTTTTCAGCGGTGGGAATTTAAACACCCAACACCGTTTTTAAGAACTCGGGAGTTCCTTTGGCAAGAGGGTCATACTGCATTTCAAAATAAGGCTGAAGCAGAAAAAGAAGTCTTCCAAATACTTGATTTATATGCTCAAATATACACTGACCTGTTGGCTATACCTGTCATTAAAGGACGGAAGACAGAAAAGGAGAAGTTTGCTGGTGGCGACTTTACAACCACTGTTGAAGCATATGTGCCGATTAATGGACGTGGGATTCAGGTTATTAATGTTCACTTCTTTTTTTTTTCAATTTTTTGATTATTTTTAACAGTGTAGATTAATAGTATAAGCCGTATACATTGATTATTCTAAATAGAGCTTTAATTCGAATTGGTCTTATGCCTGTTTTATATTTTATGTCTTATTGATGAATGTCGGTAATTTTTTAGGGTGCTACGTCTCATCATTTAGGACAAAATTTTTCAAAAATGTTTGATATATCGTTTGAAAATCCAGATGGTAGTGGTAAGGCTTATGCTTGGCAGAATAGTTGGGGTATATCTACTCGTACAATTGGTGCTGTTGTGATGATACATGGGGATGATAGTGGCTTAGTACTTCCTCCTAGGATAGCAGCCATTCAGGTATTCTTTTTCAGAATATTATAATTTGCAGTACTGGTTTTAAGATGGGGAGTATTTTTGTTGTTACATTCATTATATCTAATTTTACAGATAATCATTGTGCCCGTTGGGATCACTTCTCAGACAAAAAATGAACAAAAAACAACTTTAATCCAGAAAGCAAAAGAAATAAAGGACATCATATCAAATGCTGGAATAAGAACGGAGCTTGATGCAAGAGATCATATATCTCCGGGCTGGAAATTTAATCACTGGGAATTGAAGGGTGTTCCTATAAGAATTGAAATTGGTCCTCGCGACTTAGCCAATAATCAGGTATCAGTACATATGTATCATTTTTATGCATGTGACAGACACATTGTGTTTTATTGCATTTTTTAAGGTGACTTGTGTTATCAGACATTCTGGTGATAAAAGAACTGTCTCCTTTAATGGCCTTGCTTGCAAGTGTAATGAAATGCTAGATGAAATACACAATGGCATGTATAATAGGTAAGAGGTTTTCACGATGTTGTTTAATAATTTTGGAGAAAATATTTCTGATATGAGTTATAATTATTTTTAGGGCACTAGAAGCTCGTGAGTCGCACAAAAAAATTGTTCTTGAGTGGGATGAATTTCGAATACTCTTAGATAAAAACTACATCTTGCTTTCACCATTCTGTGGCCGTATTGAATGTGAGGATAGAATCAAGAAGGAGAGTGCTCGTGATGAGGAATGTGAACCTGGTGCTTCATCAATGGGAGCAAAAACACTTTGCATTCCACTTGAACAGGTGACGAGTAAATTTAAAATTGTGTAGTTTATTGTAGTTTGCAGAGATTATTAATTAGTAAAACCGATATTATATGTGGGGGTTTCAGCACTCTGAACAAGAATATGAGTGCTTAATTATATGTCATGATTTCAGTGAACTGTGAGATGAAGTGACAAAAAATTAAAATTGATATGTATATCTTTGGAATCAGTTGAATTTTGTCGTTAAATAACTTTTTGAACTTCATTTATGAAAGCTTATTTCAGCCAGAACTCTCTCTTCCAAATAAATGCATCAACACAAACTGCTCTGAAACACCAAAATTTTTTGCATTGTTTGGGAGAAGTTATTAAACGAATGATATTTTTTGATGGTGGATTGAGCAAGGGTAAACTCGTATTTCATATAACTTGGATTAGATATGGTGAAAATTTTGTTACCATTCCGATAAATATTAATTGTTGGCATTTATGTTCGCTAATTCATCATTGTTGTACATCTTTTATGGGCAAAGAGGTGTAAAGGATTTTGATATTTATTTTTTGAAGTTTATATTATCGTTTTGTCCTAAATTATGTGAATTATATGGTATCTAATGATGGTGAAGCAATGTAATAATAAAGTTTTGTTGCGATCGCCTTTAATTATGTTACTCGTATACTTTGTCGTATATTATATTGAATTAGTGTAGAAGTTAATAGGGCGCACTACCAAGTTTCGGAGCATTGATAAAAGTGTGGATTCCAGAATTTTTAGAGGTTTGATGTCTGAATTGGATTCTGATTTTGATGAGGAAGCTCACTCAAAACTCATAGACACTATAAACAATTTGGGGCGGGGTTCCAAACAGAGTTTATCGAACAAACAATGCGGGACGAAGGTCGATGTTCGAACGCTAGTGAATCTTATTCATTCCACGAAGTTGTTTCATTTTTATAATTGATATTTAGTGCTCCGTCTTTTTTTTTTTTTTT
>UYYF01004367.1:68080-93713 GCA_900618365.1 Thelazia callipaeda
TTCTACTTTTGTAAAGTGTTTTGGTATTACTTTTTGATATATATTATATGGATTAGGAACGTAGATGATGTGAAGAAGAAATTGGAGAAGAAAAAGAAGAAAAAAAGGAGTTCAGAGGATGAACCAAAAACATTATTGGCCCCATCTCATCGATTGTTACGAGAAAGAATTGAAAGCTCAATTGCATATAGTGATATCAAGTACCATCTTTTTCGAATCATTCTCGTAAAATCAAGAACAAAAATATATATAGCAATGCTTGCATGCTAGACTTCGGTTATAGGGAAGAATAAAGTGTTTCCGTTCCATTAATATCTACTGGCAGTTTGTCATGGATGAAATATGTTTGCTGTTCAGATTAGCTTATGATCTGTTTTCAGACACGATTTAGAAGAATGGGTTCCACTAGTGAAGAGAAATCGACTTGCCGAGCAGTTGGTTTTTCCTCTTGATAGTGAACCTTATACTGGATTAACTGCAAAAGATCGAGTTGCTACTTTCCAGGCTTGTGTTTAAAATATATGATGCCTTTTATCAGAATTATTGATTATTCCATTTCGATTACAATTATATTCCTTAGTTAAATTTGTTCGGGATGACAAGAATGCATGCAGGGTAATGAAGGCATTATACTTGTGGTTTTTTCATGAGCTAACAAAAACAGGTTTAAGAAATGTAATTCTAAATGGAGATTGATTTTTTTTGTGAATTCCCATTCATATTTTAGCCCAGAACTCCAATGGAAATTAAAATAGCTGAGTTATTGGGCACTTCGAAGAACAATCTTCGAGATGACGAACAGTACACCGAAGCTGAATTGGAATTACTGAGGGCGATGAATCTTAAGCAGGTCTTAATGACTGCTCTTTGTGCTTCTTTTTTTTTTTTGCTAAAATGTGTTTAGTGATGAGATCAATCGTTTTTTATGCGTTTCCAGATTTTCCATCGTTCTAAGCTTTTTCCAGTGTAGAATTAATTGCTAGGTTCTTCAGTTATGCCACTCATAATCTTTGAGCTGAGTGGCAAAGACATTTTATATTCTTCATCAGTTTTAGGCTAAAGAGAAGTTTGCTCAGTTGCAAAAAATGCGAGCCTTAGTAAGTTATCGAGAAGCGAAGCTCAGGAGGCAAGCAAAAATAAAAAGCAAATCGTGAGTATCTGGTGACATTTTTACTTTTAAACTCTTCAACATCAACTTATTGTTTTTCTAAACTAGTATAGTGCTCTTTTACTAAGCATTATCTTAAAATAGTTTGGAATCTTCAATTAGATTTGAATTATTAAATATTGCGTTATGTTTTAGGTATCATCGACATTTGAAGCGTCAGAAACGAAAAAAATTGATAAAGGAATTCGAAGAATTGATGATCAAAAATCCAGAAGCTGCCAAAAAAAAGTTGGAAGAAATCGATCGTCAGCGCATTTTAGTATATTTTTGTATGCTCATTTATAATATAAACAAGACTCTAATGAACTCTGACAAAGAAAAAACAAGAAGAAAGTAAGAAAAATGTGTAAAAGAATGTGTTGTAGGAACGGGCAACTCTAAAGCATCGCAATGGTGGCAAAAAAATTCAACATTTAGCAAGATATGCAAGTAAAAACAAGGATTTTAAAAAAACGTATGAGGACCAAATAAGGTTAGGAAGAGAGTTAGTCGAAAAACATGGTCGTGAAAAAGATTCTAGTTCTGATTCTGAAAATGAAAGTTGTACTGCAGAGAATCTCACCAGTTCCGAAATGCTGGAGGTAAGGTGTTTTCGTAAGTAATGTAGCTAGAAGTAAAGAAATCAGAGACCAGTTCATATTTCGAAATTGCAGAAAGCAGCCGACGTACTGAGGGAACAAGAGCTTGAAACGGGTTCAACTAAGCCAGAATTGAGAGCAAAACTTTTCGAAATGAGACAAAAAAAACAAGAGGCGCTTCGGAAGAGTGCACTGCAAGCTAGGAATGCTATGAGGTCGACGTCAACCTTTGTGAACCAAAATATGGTAAGTTTGAGTTGAAATGAATTCATTGTTTAATTGTTTTACTCAGGCTGCTTCATGTTTAAAAAGCTTGGAGATTTAAGAGGCATATGACCTTTAGGCTAAAAAAGAAGGCTTGGATCGCAACGAAAAAACTATTACGGAAACAAATAAAGGTGTACTAAGTGAAAAGCAATCAGGAAACGAGAAAATTTTATCTGGTAACTCAAAAAATGAAAAGCAAGGACATCAAGACAGAGAGCTAAAAATTGTGTGTAACGAGTCGAAAAAAGTAAAAAAAAAGAAGCCGAAAACGAAGCCAAAAAACGAAGTATTTAATTCTGTTTGCTAGAATCATTTTGTATCTGAATTTTATAGTTCAATTTTGTTAAGACGAACAGGTATACTTTTGCGTGAGTTATGTAAATCGTTACATAACTGTAGAAAATGTCACAATTCATGAAGTGGAGGTGTTGATCTCAGGAATATTGAAGAGATATATGATTTTTAGGACGAAAAGAATTTCAGTCACCACGAAAAAAACATTGCGCAAACAAATGGAGATGTACAAAGCAAAAAACAGTCAATAAACGAGCAGATTTCGTCTGATGATTTTAGAAAAGAAAAGCAAGGACATGAAGGCGAGGACCTAAAAGTTGTATCTAAGAATTCAAAGAAATCAAAAAAAAAGAAGTCAAAAACAAAGAAGCTGGGAATCAAAGTATTTTGTTTCACTTTGCTAATCAAATTTCATATCTGAAATTTTGTTAAAAGCAAGAAATGACTTTCCACGTGAATTATGTATAGTGTAACATAAAACTTGAAAAATTTTATCGTAATTTATAGAGCGAAAATATTGACCTCAGAAATGTCGATGTTGATAAACTGTTCGAGGAAGCAGAAAAAAAGCAGGCGCAAAATATTTTAAAGGTCAAGTCAATGAAAGTTCTCTACGAGGATTCTTTAGTTCACTAGTCATTTACTAACTTTTCATTCTCAAGTTCATTTTACTGACTGATTTTTTAAAATGTGTTTCATTGACTGAGCTTCTTCCTTGTATGTGACTTCTGTTAGCTTCTTTGTTTTTGACTTCCTTTTTTCTTTGAATCCTCGTAGAGAACTTTCATTTATTGAATGACTTTTTCATTTTACTTGTTGATTTCTTTTACTAAATACTTCTTTTTCAATTTTTTGACTGTCTTTCTGTAATCCTTGGTTTACGATTCAACTCAAATAGTTTGTCCTCACTCTTAATATACTTTCAAAATCCATATTTGCAATTTTTGTTGAGTCACATTACTGTTTTTCATGCTTCAGTTATATTTATAAATTAAAATAGTGGACAGATTTACAAGCAAAATAGGAGACAACATGAAAAAATTGTACCATGTTAGATTGCTAAATTTATGTCTTTTAAGGAATGCAGGCGCCTGGAAGAAAATAAAGAGGTTTCAATAGACAAAAGTGTTCTCCGTTCTAATGGTATAGCTCCTCAAGAAAGTAAAGTTTGCTTTGATCATAATTTTTGGCGCAATCACTCACTTTTTATACATAATGTTTTTTCAGATAGCGGAAAAATGGAGACGTCTGATGTGAAAGAACCTGTAGATATTTCTTTGGATCCGAGACATTTCTTACAAGTGGAAACTGCGTCTTTACCTCAAATTTCGACCGATTATGTTGAGACATTAGAAGTTTTGGACGGTGAATTTTTCCTGCATTAGAAATAAACTTGGAGTTAGGAAAAATAAGGAAAAAATATTTATAATAACGAAAATTTAGCATTCTTGGTAATTGTCGGAACAGTGTTGCTTACTTGTAGGACAAGCAGAAAACCAAGCAGCTGTCATTGCTGAAGCGTTCGAGGATGTTGATGTTATTGGGGATTTTGAGAACGAAAAAGAAGCTGTAGAGTCATCTGAAGCCCCCAAAGATATCGATTTGACCTTACACGGTTGGGGTTCGTGGACTGGACCAGGAATTATTGACAAGAAGAAAGAGAGGTGAATTTGGGGAGTTTGATTTAATTTGGACAGTTTTGTTTCAGGAAAAATTTCCGAATATTTCTCAAATGTGATTTATATATATTTCTACAATGTTAATGCTGTTTAAAGCATATAGCATTGCGACGAATTCTAGGTTTGTAGTCAAAGTTCAGAAGAAAAAGCGAAAAGATTCTGGAAAAACTGGCCTAATTATTTCAGAAGCAATAGATCCATCCATTGAAAAAATTCAGTTGAAATCGGTGATATCTTTATCGTAAAAAATTATGCATTCATAAGGATATGTTTATAATTTGTTGTGGGAATCTACATTATAAGTTTTGTTAATAATATAATGGTAAAGAATAAATTTTTCCATCACAATATATTAGCATAGGTTTTCTTGCTTCTCTCTATTTTCTATGTAAGATATGATTTAATATTCAGGTACCATTTCCTTTTACAACTGTAGAAGATTATGAAGCTGTAGTGCGCCAACCATTAGGGAAGGAATGGAATCCTCAAAAGATTCATAGGAAACTTATTCGCCCTCAGATCGTCACAAAGGTTATCATTTAAGCGTTCAATTCTTCGTAATTTCCAACATGTTCGTATTTTTTAAAATTTAGAATGATTTGATATGTGTTGATTTCTTCAGGCTGGTCGAATAATCAAACCATTAGATAAAGCTGTATTGGAAACTGAAAAAGTGGATGAAGACGACTGATTATTGTTATGAGCATCTCGTAATTATTGTAACAAATAATAATATAAATGATAATTTTTCCTTGTTTTTGTTCCCAGCAAAGTATATAATTACCTGTGAAAATGTCAGACAAAATTGAAGACTGCTTGGTTCATTATTTTTTGCAACTTTTACTTCAATTTTCAGTTGATTAACTGAAATTAGTATACTGTTTGTATGGATATAATTAGTAGTTATTTTATTAGTGTCATTTAATTTATTGGAATCTAGCTGCACAGCTTAACAAAAAATTGAGTTGAAGTGAAGTAAAATTGACTAACAGAACCAATATTGTGTCAAAGAGTAATTGCTATAACTCATTACAGAATCGTTCAAATTTTGTCATCTTTAGTGCGTGCTGTTCTTCATAGAATATTCATGAAAACAAGTTAGTAGATTAATTTATATTGGGGAAGTGTTACAATTGGAGTTCATTTTATGGATACAAGAGACGTCAGTGATTCTGTTTGATAATTAATATGCACTTGTAGAAATTACTGTGATCTTTTTTTGCACAAACTCTGCACTATTTTTTAAATAATGTTCAGAGTAGGAAAGATGCACAGTTTCTTTTCAAAGATAGCAAGTGGTATTGAATTTGTAATTTGGTACTAGAAGTTAACTATTTCCATACTGAGTATTAATTGTTTGATCAGCTTTTGTTAGTCCCTGCCTTTCCGATAAAATTGCTGTGGTACAATTGTCATTATAGCTGTCATATTCAATAAGTAATCCTTTTGTATGCAAAAATACGACGAAAGGTTAATGGTTGAAACCGGAAATAGAGCAATAAATAGTATCTACACTCTAGTGAGAGAAGTAATCTAGTTTGTTGTCATGGGCTGTGTATCATTCTCTACCAGGGATTACCATTTAAAAATTAAATATAATATGCAGAAACAATTTAGTAGTGATTTTGCGTTTCATACTTGATTTTTCGAAAATTTTATTATTTAATCCAAAATTATGCTCTAGATTTGTATGTAAATTAATTGTCTAAATAAGCAAATTTTAGTGAAAAATTAATTGTTGTGTATGTCGTTGAAAATTTTGATATGAGAATCCGTTATTTTGCATTCAGCTCAAATCAAGTATTTTTTGTTCAAGTTTTGCTAGAGTTTATATTTAATTAATTGGCTTACACTGATTGAGAGTACTAAATATATCAAATTAACTGGCTTACATTGACTGATGGGAGTACAAAACATTTTCAGAATCTTTGGAAGATTAATGAAAGTTTATAATTATAAAATTATATGATGTATTGATCAATCAAAAACTATGATTAGTAACTGTTGTAATTCTTAGCTTTAGTCGAAATTTAAAGATAGCAATTTGTACTAATTTACATATTTCTTTTCATTGTAAGCATGTTTTCATCGTTTCTCATGTTTGGTAAGCATGTCTTCATCGTTACATTTTATTTTGCATTTTCTTGAAGCATACTTAATTATTATACCAGTAGTGCCCTTGAAAAATTTTCCTCTTTCTAACATTCTGAATAATAAATCTGTCATCCTAATTTTAGGTTATATTCCCACAAATCAAACCTACAGGCCATTTGAGTACATTATGTTAATTTACATTATGTATGTAGATGGATTCGTGAAATGATTACCTCTCTGACTACAACTATATTTTACTTTTTCGATTTTGCTCTGAAATTATACAAATTACATATTTTTTGTAGAGTGAACTAACTTTATCAGTCATTTTAGCCTTGTCTTAGTCTATTAAGAAAATTATAGCAAGACGAAAGTTCTATGAAATTCGCTCTGATTTTCCATTCTGCGCTCATACAGACGGCTTGATTATACTGTAAAGATCGAAATCCAAATAGTATTTGTAAATATTTTTACAGGGAATTCTGTACTCTTATGATGCTTCATCCATCTTACAAAGCTTGTATTAATGATTCAGTGGAAAATATAAGGAGCAAGAATTTTTGTAGCCAAGTTTTCTAATTTGCAATCATTTGTTTGAGTCCAGTTTTTTATGATTGGAATCAAATATTAAGTATTCACTGTGGATTAATATTTTTTGCAAATTATAGCCTTTGTTATTCTACTCTTATTTAATGTCTTTAGAATTTTTGCTGTAAGCAAATTTTGTAAATTCTGATCGTAACATTTTTAATTTTTCGATATAAATTTTCCTTCAATTTGGCGCATAATTCTCAAAAACTGTATGCATTTCATCTCCTGCTTATATAGATTGTATTGTTTCTTCTCTATGAAAGGTCAAGTTCATAATTTGGATAGCGCGAAGAAGACATCCACAAAGTATTATAAAATATTCATAAAGTTCATAGTAATAACTATAAAAGTATGGTTGAAAAAGATTTATTAAATGAATAGAGCAAAAAGTACTGAGATAATAATGAGTGTACTTAATTTACAAATTTACAATTCATTGCTCATTAATTTCTTTTTCTTAAATCAGTTCAAATAATAATAATAGTAATTAAGCGAGTAAAATAAACGAATATCGTACATTATTCAATAGTTAATACTTGAAGTGAATAAAATTTGCGTGAGAAAATTGTATTGGATTACCTTGTTTATGGCCTATTGTTTTCAGCACTTTCACACACAAACTTTACTTATTATTTACTCGTTTACTTATTACTTATTCATTTGAAATGTAATAACATTGGTTTTCTGCACCAATACTTTCTATTTAATTTCATATTAAATTTTACAGAGAAGAGATTAGCAACAAAGAAAATTTAAATACAAATTGCGATGAATATGCATATTTGATAGATCTTTCTGAATATTTTTTTTCGTAAAATTTGTCGGAATTATAGTAAATGTTTAAATTCGTTTATTTAATATCATATCAAAAAATAATCATTTAATTATTATATAAAGGCTGTCACAAATTATCTTAATGCACAAAATGAGCCAGTCATTTATAATAATAATAAATGCGAAATTATTGAGTGACAGCTATTAATAACAAATTATAATTGTACTGCAGTTAATAGCTGTGTACATGAATACAAATTTAAATATTAATTCATAATAATTGATAATAAAATAATTATGAAGTAATAAACAACAATTACATCAATTACTTTTGAAAAACTGCAGAAATATTCAAATTTTATGAGCAGTTTAATAATTTTTAATTACTGATTTTCTGAATTACATCGCAGAATAACAGTTTATTACAATAGATAGCATAATTTTATTTATTAAAATTTGCATATTATTTTGCTAAAATGTTTGATGGCTGAATTTTTTGCATATTTATGCATATAAATTGCTATCTTTCTGATGAGATAAGTCAGGCACTTTTTTATTTTTCACTGCTAGAAATTATAATTATTGCAGAATAGATGATGGAATTGTGCATAATTCTATCTCTTAAAGCTTCTTGCGATCATTAAATATCCACAAATTGAAAGATAATTTAATTCTTGCAAAATGTTAGCTTTCTAACGATTTTGTTCAATTTATTTATGTGTATTTTGTTTTATCAAATTTATCAAAAAATGAAACCAAAGGAAAATGTGAAATTATAATTTAATTTTTTTCATTACTTATCTCAAAATGTGATCAATAATTACATTACATTCTTTAATAATACTTTGACCTCAGCTAGCAATTACTGTAGAGGTTTAAACTAGTAATCGTTGCATTGATTATTGTAAGAAAAACAGGAAATATTTGAATTTAGTTACTGTAAAAAGCTATCAAAGTGTTGATTTATCATAATTATAACGAAAATATATTAAAATTAACATAAGTTAGAAGGTAATTTTTGCATGAGTTGTCATATTTGCAATATAATTACAGCTATGCCCTATGTAAATCTTGAAATTTAGCCAAAGTTAAGTTCGCAAATTGCCATTTCATCTCATTAGAGTGGATTGTTTTGGTGAATTAGCGTGAAAGCTTAGTTCTTGAGATATAATTGCTAGGAAATAGTAAAGTTAAAGCATGCATTTGATCGTAGCTTTAAACAATTTTGCAGAATTTAGTCTATTAAATGCATAAATGTGTATCGTTCCCTTTTTTCCTAATCTAAGGTGGGGTTTGTAACAAGTCTAAGCCTATCACATGCCTTTACTTCGCTCAACAAGCCTAACCCCTCCTTTGCTTAAGCTTAAGCCTTGAAATGGCAGTGTGATGAACCAATGCTATCCTAACTTTACTATCTTAATTTATTTTAGTTCCATATTCATTATCAATAAATTTATGCGAATTAATATTTTTTTATTCATTAATTCCATTATATTTTATTTTTTCTCAATAATTCTGACATTATTTGTTGCGTAACTGTTTAAAAATACCGTACAACCTAACTTTTCTTTTATAAATTCACTTATTCATTTAAAGTTTCAAACGTATAAAAATAATTTTGCATACAAATATTTTGGTGTTTACTCAACTTTAATTCTGTTTAGGTTCAATATTAGTGTTTGAATACTTATGCAACAAAGTTTTCTTTTCATTTAACTTTCCTCTAAAAAGTGTACTGAAATATGTAAAACTGCGCAAGTAAAATGTTTGCAAAGAAAAAAAATTTTGAAAATTATGTAAAAATAAATTTGTAAAGAGAAAAATTGATGCAAAAGTGAACTTTTGATTTGCAAAAAAAAAGCTATGGCTAATCTATGAAAATTGTACAAAATTAAGTGAAGGTAATTTGAAAATCACAAATTATTTTTGAATAAAATGAGTAATTGCTAGGAATTATTTCATACTTGGCAGTCACACAAATGAAAAGTATCTGAGTGTCTGTGGAATGGAATAAAATATAATTGCACAAAGTAAGTGGAAAATAAACAAAAACTAGTTTTGTACAGTAACTGTCTCCTTTTAAGGACTTTTAGCAAATGCTTAAATTTGTTATATTGTAATACTCAAATAGAGGCAAGAAAACGAAGTAAGTAAATTTATTCAAGCAAATTCCAAAAAGTGAATATTTGACAGTAAATACAGTCTATTTATATTTTACAGCTTTTAATTTTTATTTGAAGCAAAGTAAAAGTATGCAACTCTTTGCTAATTATTCATATTTTAATAGTTGTATCAGTGAAGATGAAGATATATTTATGTATTTTGTAACGATAGACAGTTTCCAAGTATTAGATCTGAATTACTACCAAAACAACAGATTCGAATAATAATTCGTTTTATGAAAAATATCTGCCTATCACTACTCTTATATAATTATTTTAAGTAATTTAATTCATATTAATATAAATCAAAATAAAGAGTAAAAACTTAGTTATTGAGCAAAATTTTTGATACCTAAAAATTATCTTCTGAAAAATTTTTCACAATATAAGAATCAGAATGTAAAAACTTTATTCATATGAACTAAAAAGCTAAAAAATATGAACGATATACGATGAGATAATTATAACTCGTTGATTTTTTTCTACGATTTTAATGATAGTTTTCTGAAAATATTTTCACCATTTGATGGATTCATATAATGTGCATAGTCATTTAAAATAAACATTAAAAGTATATCCATTTTGAAGGTTATTTTCTAAATATACCAAAATTTGTCATTAAATTCAAAAAAATCACTCAATTTTGAGCTAAAATCCGTACTAAAAAAATGCTAGCTAAGACTTACAACAGCTGCACATATTTTAGCACCTTTTCAAAGTATCCATAAATTTTTTAATTACTAAAATTTGGTACAATTGATAACAATTCTCACACTCTTACTATGTTGAATCTGATATCTCTGTGAGAAACTAACAATTACATTAATCTTATAAAAGATAAAGTATTTGTTCAGTTTACTTATACTTTAATTTTTAAAACAAAGTGAATATTTTGTGCTACTTTTAATAATTTATCCTTTGAAGTTACTTCAAACTAAAAGTTACTTTCAATTTCAGAATAGTTTTGCAAACACAACTGCCACAGAGCTAATAACTGAGAAATTATTAAAAAAGTAGTCAAAGCGATTTGCAGCTGAGGCTTTGTCGCAAATCGAATGCGAAAATTCTGAAAAAATTTGTTAATATTCGTAAAATACTGTCTAAAAACTAATCTCTGTTAGATTAAGTGTACTTGCAAGCAAGCAAGTAAGTAAAATAAATGCGCAAACAAAAGTTAAGCAATCCAAAAATTAATCATAAAACAAAATTCATTTTGCAAAGTTTACTTTAACTTTGCTTGCTTTTCACGCAAATTTACTTCAAACATCTATGCTAACGAGAAGAAGTTTAGCAATTTTCTACAGCCTTTTCAGATGAGACTTTACTCTAGGCATATGAAAAGAAACAAAAACACCAAAAGCAATCAATCAAATTTAATTTAAAATATTCTGGATTGCCTATAATAGTTAAACGACATCTTAGCTGAAAGTATTTTTACGTTTACTTTCGTTTTTAGCATAAACGTTTTTCTTAGCCAATAAAAATAACAGATTCAAGCAAATCAGAAAGCTTTTTTGTTTAGCACAAAACGCAGTTTTCGATTTGTAAGACAAAAAATTTGATCCTTCCCAAACTCTTCCAAAAGTATTTCTTCTGCTGCTTATTTTCTCATTTTTGATGAAAAACC
This sequence comes from Thelazia callipaeda, assembly GCA_900618365.1. NCBI lineage: Eukaryota > Metazoa > Nematoda > Chromadorea > Rhabditida > Thelaziidae > Thelazia > Thelazia callipaeda. The sequence goes on from UYYF01004367.1 coordinate 79,315, forward strand.
ATTGCTAATTAGCATAAATATCATTGCAAATATGCTAATACTTTATCATTTTTATTGCTGAAAACAAGTTTTTTGATTTGTAGCAAGTATACTCCAAAATTTCTCAAACGTGTGTTAGACTTATGTTCACAAATTAAAGTGCTTAATTTCTTTGCTTAGAGAAAAGCTTTTTTAATTAAAATTATTTTTATCATTTTGTTGTGTTCAGTTATGAAAATGTGTAATGTTTGCGAGATATGATAAAGTGGTAAAAATGCTGGAAAATCAAGTAGCGCTGAAATTATTTTCAGCTTCTAATTATTTTTAGGATGATTTTTAATCGCACAGATGGAAAGTAATACTTTCAAGTAGAAATATGCTGAATTAAAATTGTATTAAAGGTCCAAAGTAAGAGAAAATGTATAAATAAATTTAAAGAGTAAATGTGCACAAATTCATTGTGATAAGCAATAGCAGTTGTTATTAAATATAATTTCAAGTAAAATATTTGCCCTCCATATGTGAGCATATAAATATGCAAATTAGAAATCATAATTAAAAATATTTATATATGTATTTAGTCAATTTGTGTAAATATTTGAAAATTTTTAGTCACTTATTTAATTTATGCTTAAAACTAAAGCAAAATTATAAAATTTTCAGATTTATTTGTCAACGATAATTATGATTAGAGACGTAATTCAGATACTAATTAATAAATGTAAACAAATAAATGGTAATTAAAGAATGCTCTTATTGAATTATTTTATATATGTAATTATATTTTTCAAAATATAGCAAGTTTTGATTAAAATTTTTTGCTTTCATGTTATTCAGTAATTTGCATTTTCAAATCAAATTGGATTTGAAATCAAATACAATACAACTTTTTTTAAACATATTGACTTTTAAATATTCACAAGTTTCTCATTTTAAAAATTTTCACTTATGCTAAAAACTTTTCTTTCAGTAATAAAAATAGGAAATTGATATGTGGCAATATAATATTCAGGATAAAATAAATGAAATATATGGGACAATGAGTCTAAATCCTTTGAGACTTAACAATGATAAGCAAGCAAGCATACTTCGTCCCCGCTCAGACTTATTATTTTTCACCCTTAAAACTTATAATTTTTAATCAATACGTATAATATAACTTTAACTTATATAATATTTGTATAATATGCAAATCAAATAATACTCGAATAATTGTTCTATAATTTTGTACTTCATTTAAAGCATTTACTTTTGAAGATGAAAAAAGGCACATTTAGTTATAATTTACTTCAAAAGTAAATCTTCAAGCAGTTGTGTATTTACTTCAAGCAGATCTAATCTTTCTGCAGTTCTAAGCCTTATTTGTATTTGTTCTTCATAACAGATGCTGATTTCTGAAATTTTAAGCAAAAAATTGTTAAAACAATGAAATAAATGTATTTTGAATAAATACGTGATGTTATTTAGCAATCTGCATTTTTAAATTAAATTTTAAATCAAATACTTTTTTTTGTACGCAAAGCTAATAAAAAACTCGAAAAAAATCATTTTATAATCTTTTTTTGCAATTTCAGTTAATACTTTAAATATATTTTATATTTCTACAAATTTTTCTTTGATCAAAAAATAAATTAATTACTTATTAAAATTATCAAAATCAAAATATGCATATTTTCACTACATGTAATGCAAATTTTCTCCTGAAATTCAGTGTTTTCAGTACAATTTTTGATTAATAATAATATTAGTGCGATCAAAATTCACTCTTCTATTAAAATATATATTAATAATATAAGATTACAGTTATCAAAATTTACATAAATTGACAGTAAGCAATGAGCGCAAACAACTCTCTCAACAAAACAATTTTCATAGCAAAATATTGACTGAAAGTGAGTTTCAGTTTTACTAAAAATATTTAGCAGATTCTTTTCCCACTTTTTATTGTTCAAAAAATGAAGCAGATTATTCATTTTGGGAAAATGTTTTCTCAGTCACTTCACAGTTTTCAATTTTCAAAAGCTAATTGATATTCCTGCTTCTAAACAGTCAGCTACAAATTTATTAATAAAACAATATTATAATTTTTATTATAGTCGAAATTTGCTTCATTAAGTGAGCTAAATTCGATGCATAACTTTATCATATCCATAGCAATTTTATCACTAATTAATGACATTTATAGATTTGTATATTAATTTGATTGAATTTAAATATACTTTCGAATTTTTCTAAAATAGTTGGATTCTTGAAATTTATTCTTAATGTACTAATCATCATTTAAACCAAAAATCATCATCTGAAGCTATTTGAACTTGTTAATTTATGTTACTATTGACACGATTTAATAATATCTATTAACAAAAAGTTGTTTTTCACAAGTTATCTACTAAATTTGATTAGTCATTTCTATTTGAAATCAAATAAATGATATTTATCGCCAATTACGATCCAGTTGTAATATTTTTGCTGTAGCTAATCTTGCCGCGATAAATTATCATGATAATATCAATCAATAATTCAATATTACATTGTATAGTTCAATGATTAAACCATTTCTTCTATTTTCTTTGCATTTGACAATTATTTAATAGTTAAGTTTTTCTCAATTTAGCAATAATAATTATATTTTTTAAAAACGATAATTTATTTTCAAAGTAAATTTGTAAAAAAAACTGACCTTTTTTGGAAAAATAAAACTAATAAATTGATCAGTGAGTTAGAAAATTATCGATTGATTCTGATCATAAATTAGCACAAAATTTAATGTGTCAAATATTTTAAGCCATTAAATCGCTGCCATAATAATATTTGAAGCAAATATGAAAATTTTATTTTATTTGCATAGTTTGAAAGTGTGCTGTTTAGTCTTAGCTTATCAAATGTTTCAATCAAACGTGTGCTTTTCTTTTACGCTTCTCATTTCTCAAATTTAACTCTATTTACAACGATTAACGATTATATTTTCCACTAACTTTCCTATACTTAACCGTTGATCAGTACTTTCTATGCAATATTTATTAAACAACTCAGTGCTTTTTGGAATGAAAAAATTTTCTCGTCAACAATTATTATTATTTTTATTAATAAATTTGAATAAGTTTTTTAGTATTCAAAACGAAATTTATCAGTATTTTCAGCATGTGAAACTAGCTGATATGTTGTCATTAATGCAAAAAATTATCAAACTTTTGTTTAATTTGAAAGTTATTACAAAAAAATATGTGTTACAAAACTGATCTCGGCTAAATTTAATTTGAATAATATTTTTGTATTTAATCTTTTTCATCTTTTGTAACTTTTTTGTAATTAAGCCAATTTGTAATGAAAAAATTTTTGCTTTGGAAGTAATTTCATATTTACAAATTAATTAATTTTGAACAAGAAAAAAAATGATAACTAATTGTTAAGTTACGAGTTATCTCACTAAATGTCCCCATCCATACTGAAAGATAAACCGATAATTTGCAGAATTACTCAATGGTCAACGAATCAGCTATGGGTCAAAGAATCTATCACGTTTATATTTGATCTTCTTTTATGAATTGCAACAAACAAAATATTCCCGAACTTATCACTTTCATGGAGCACAACGAGACATTAAACCTGTAAGTGATAAGGTCCAACATAATTTGTGATGAAGTATGAAATTTTTTAGTAACAAATTTTTTTGGCTTAATTAGGGCAATTGATAATAATTTAAAGTCTAATTAAGCAATTAAAACAAATAAAAATTTTAATTTCTTGCAAAAGGTAATATCTAAGTTAGAGTTTAAGCTAGCTTAAATAAATAATGCATGCAAAATTTATAAAATAACAAAAACACAATAAAGAAGAAAAATTAATTGGTATATTGAAAATATTGTATTCATAAAAGTATTGCATTTTTGGCATGAATTTCGAGAAAGTTAAAAAAGCATTAAATTAAATATTATTGCAAAAAATACTTTTTTTCATATTAAAGTTAATATTAAAGTAATTTCTGTTGTGTTAATAATAACTTTACTGTTTCAGAAAAACTATGAAAACTTGTCTACAGTAAAAAATAGAATTTAAAAAAATAAAATTGTTTAGTACAAAAGTTTTCAGCCAAAAAACTGCGTTGAAAAATTGAATTTGATAAAATGTGTTATTTTACAAATTTAATAAAATTTACAGATGTACAAGAGAATTCTATAATAGTCGCACAAGAAGAATACAACTTGACGACCGTATTGTTTACTTATTCCAATACAGTCAGTTTAATTACAATAATCAAACTGATAGTTTATTAACATTCAAAAATGAATAAACGTAAATTTTATGTCAACGTTGTTGTGCTTTGAAGGTACGAAAAGTTGACTAGTGAATTGTAAAAAAGTCTAATTTAACGAGAATTATTCAATAAAAATCATTCAAACATAAGGTTTTATTAATTAATAAAACAGAATAAATAGTAAAATCTAAAAATAGCATATTGACAAAACAACCTTTCTGTGTATTTAAAAAATGTTAAATATTTAAAATACACAAAATTGAATTGATATATAATATTCTGAATGCATTTGCAGTAGGCAATTTTGTTATTATCTTTTTCTAATATTTACAATACTAAAATATTAAAATATTTCATTATTGTCATTCCCACTTTGAATTTGAATTTAATTAACTACTATGAAAGGTAATTAAATGAAAAAAAAGCTTAATTTGTAGATAAAGCAGACGATGATGAAGAAGTGATAGGCTGGCGAGAATTAAAATATTTGGTATTTATTGATAAGTCTGATTTTAAAAATAAATGGAAATCGATGAAATATTTGATATACTTTTATTGATTTATAACTTATCAAGGTAAGGAAACAAAGTCAAGTTGACAAGTATTTCTTTCAGAGGGATAGCCATCAGTGGAATGTTATCCGCCATCCGATGGTGCTGAATTTTTTAAACGAAAAACTTCTTCTGCGAGCTTATTTTTACGCTGCGCATATTGTGGCGTATTTTTCATTCTTGCTTTTATTATCGAGTTATATTTTTGATAAAAGCAATTTTCAAGATGTTTTATCGACTTTATTTCTTCTTATTTTTGGATTTTGCTTGGTTTGTTTGTTGAATTATTCATTTTTATAACAAAATATTTTACTAGTAATTGACTAATTTGAATTTGAACTAATTTGAATTTGATTGATTTAGCGCTGAACTCTTAATTTTCAATAATTAACCAAAGTTTCATAACAAATAAAAGAAATATTTTTAATCATTTGGTAAAGCTCAATGGTTTTCTTCAATAAGTACTTTTTTAATTTGCTTAAAATCATTTTTAAAATTTTTTATCAGACAAATTACTGTAATATAATTATCTTGTAATATTTTTATTTAGATTCACTTTAACAAAAAATTAACTTAAAAGTTACTCTGTATCAAACTAGAGCTAAGTTAATGCAACCAATTCAGTATAATGGTATCAATCAGGAACTGTTTATCCGTAGCACAGTAACAGTTAATTTCATATTTCATGCGTGAAATAAATGACTGCTACCGTTAAAATTTTTGCAATTTTGCTAAATAATTTAAGCAATAATTAATAATAATAATAATAATAATAACGATAATAATAATTTTTGAGGTAGTGAAAGGTGCGATAAAGTTGCAAGCAGGCCCAATTAATAAATGGTTTATACTTTCATATTCATTTAATATTATTACATATATTGCCACTTTTTTGTTCATTTGGACACCTTTGCTATTTTCTTACGACGATTACAACCACGATTTGAAGGTTTTACTATGATCTTTTTGCTATTTTACTTTTGATAAGCGATTATTATTGAAAACTTTGTAAAATTTGACATAAATTTTTATTGTGCAAACTTGTTAATTTTCTGAAAACTTTCGTCGATTTTCAAAGCTGACTTAATTTGCATATAAAATTACAAAAATACAGTAAAAATTAAATAATTGCAGCACTTTATCACTTGGCTATTACCAATCATCGCTATTATCTCCGCTTGGGTTAATTTTTTGTACATTCTCAGAAAGTCACCTTACGGCATTTATATTCTAATGCTCTCACGAATTTTGTACTCATTTTCGCAGGTTACTCTTAAAACGATAGCCTTAATTTGAATAATTTTCAATTAAAATTTTAGAGTTATGATTTTTAAATTAAGTACCTGAAATATAGGATGAATGAATAAATCACTCATGTTGCACGAGAGGTATGTAATTTTTAGATAATAATTCTTTGAATCTTTCTTGTTAATAATATCATTTCCAATATTTTTTACATTCATTTGCCAATGCAGAACAAATACAGATATTAGATAATTTAGTTCATTTGGTCATTAATATTGTAATTTGCACAATGAACGCCATAATTAAATCCCTTTACTCTCCAGGTTTTATAAGTTCAAGCAACAATTGAACTTTATAAGCAAGTAAATTTTATAAAATAGCAAAACTTTTGTAGAATTTAAAGATAATAATTGATGAACGCGATCTTAGGTAATAAAAAAACTAAATCTTGGTGACCTTAGAAAATGGATGCAATTTTTCATTTTAAATTTCAAATTTTATTCTATTTGCTTTCTACTTTTTCAATTTTCAAACTGTTATTAACAGATATTTGGGATACATATTTAAATATCTTAAACTTGTGACTGATAACTTTTCATTATCAGTGAGTAAATGATAGTTATAGCTATGTTGATAAAATGTTTAGCATTAATATTATCGCAAATACTTTTTTAAAAAATGAGCTTTTTCGGTAATACTAATATTAAAGATCATAATTATGGATAGGACTACTACTAATAATAATTCTGTTACTGATAGTAAAGAATTGAAAAATTTATATGGTAGATTGCGATAATTTGGGTACCAACGCTCCTTGCATTTGCATTTGCATTTCATTTAGTGATGCGTAACAGTGGCCAAGAACCTTGGGAAGCTACTGAAGTGGTATACTATTCAATTACTTATATTAACAATACAATTTTCTATTTTACCACTTTTTAATTGCTTATCAAAAAATTTGCATATTTCTGCACAAAAAAGTTTGTGTTTGAATCAGAAATTGTAGAAATTATTTAATGCGTTATATTTTTTATTTTTTATTTTTTTGCAGTTTTCGCACAATGCAACAGTATCACAAAAACTTTTAATGATACTCCAAGCCATTACCAAAACATCTGCAATGATGATTGGTTAGCTAACATCATTTTAAACGTGAGAACAACGTGAAATTTAGACTTAGAGGAATTTGATCATCTTAATTCAGTTTAAACATATATCGTAAAAATTAAAATATGATTGAATATGAAATTTTTTTAGCATAAAATTTGAGATAGTTTAATTTATAACCAAAATTTATAACTTAGTTAATGTTATTGGTTTTACCATCTGATAAGAATAATATCAGGATTGTTTTAAGCTGATTGCATTTTATTCATTATTGTATTCTGAATTTAGTAAAATTTCATAAAATTATTTTAGATTTAATAATTAAAAAGTTATTTTACATTTAAAAATATACCATTAGTTTTCATTTTACAATTAAATTTTGCAGTAAAATATCACAAATTTTCTGTCAAAATATGACAATTTGATTTTAAAGCAATTTAATTTATGCGTGATGATTGAAGGTGAAGTTGATGCTGACAATGTGTTGGAACGGAAGGAATGGATACCAAATTTTCTTCTTCTTGCATTTGAAATAACCACTGTTATTCTTTTAATGAATTTAATGGTTTGTAGTTTAACTTCAAATTTTTTATCAGTACTTTTAAGTTAATCTTTTATTATGCGCAAGTTGCAGATATCGTTAGCAGTTGGAGATGTGAACGAACTTCGTCAAACAGCTCAGCAAAAACTTCTTGACATAAAAGTTTCATTTTGCTTAATATTTTAATTTTTTAAGTACTTTTAATTTTCATGTCTTTGTTCTTTTTTTTTTGCTGTTTGTATATCGTTTTTGCTAATAATTAATTGTATTATTACATTATATCAAAAATAATCATTGTAATAATTCAGCTTGAAAAAAATCTAAAGTATTGAAAAAGTACGACAATAAAAACTTTGTTTCCTGAAACCAGCGTAGCAAATTTTTATTAAAAAAAGCATGACTTAATAGAGACGAGATTCAAATTTATCCTACTTCACTATTTCAGATTAATTTTGCAATTGAAACTTTGCAACTGTCAGAGTACTGTGATTGTCTGTCAAGCTATTTTGATATGCTTCATCATACACAAACTAATAATGTACTTGTTATCTACAATGATGGCAATACGTCTAGTATGTGGATGAACGTGAGATTTGATGGTACTCAATATTTATACTCTTTCTATCCGTTGTGATTCATTGCTGTAACAAATACACGTAATATTTAGCTTACTGTCAAAATAGAAAGAAAAGACATCATGGTTAAATAAACAATTCTCATTTTTATGAAACTATTTTCATCACTTATATCAAATTATTTAATTAGTTTTATCACTTAAAGATTTATATTAAATTATTGAATTATTTTTATCCCCTAATCACTTATATCAAATTATTGATATAGTTGTATAATCTGATCCTAGATCTCACCGTATCAAGTTTAAATCCTTTCATTACTATAGTTATTTTCTGAATTATGCTGGCGTCATTGTTATTATTTATCATATGATGTAATAAACAGTAATAAATTCTCATCACTTACTATCTATTATATTACATTTTTACCACTTATTTATGAGTATTGTTTAATATATTATATTCCCTGCCATTTAATTATTCTTTACTTGAATTTCAAAGCATTAATTAATTTCAATCCAGTGCAAAATCAAATAATACAAATAAAATTTTCATTTTAGATGAAAATAAATTGAATTTATGTGAGCGAAATTCTCTTCCAAAAGCAAACGAAAGTGAAACAGTTCTTTACAGGTAATTAATTAATAATTAATTAATATAGCTATTATTATTATTAATAAATCAATAATTGAGATTATTTTTGACAAATAATGAATAAAATAAGCATTTTGATCGCTACAAGTGAAAAATTTTTGTAGAACTTTTGATGGAATACCTTTGAAAACTTTAACTTCTGGCAGTGGCGAGACTGAAGACGAAAATGCGAATGGAGAGCGTCAAAGAGATGAAAACAGGCAAAAACTAATGCATAATGTTCGATTTTCTAATTTTAACTTTTAATTATTACTTTTTAGTAAAGTTAATTCAAAGAATTGGAACATACTGAAAGACTCATTCAATGACCAAACGTGCAAAGGGTACCTTCCAGTGGGCTGCGGAATGATTACATTGAAAAATTGAAGATTGTTCCAATTTTTTTGTTATAAAATAAAAGTGCAAAAGTTTTATTTTTTTAGGTATATCATTTGCAATTTCCGTCAAATGATCGACGAATGCGTCTTTTAAAACGTGGAATATCAGGTCGAGCAATACAAATTACTTTAGATGGAGCTTTAGTACAATTAATTGAAAGTATAGAATCTGGAATTGCACCCTTCCAAGGTACTGTAAATGGCCGGTCGTATTTTAAAGCTGATAATACTGCTGAAAGTTATGGAAGGAAGTTTGCTTCTTGGCTTCTTGGCTTAGATTGGCAAGAATTGTTACAGCTTTAAGTAACTTTTGTAAATATCACATATCTTCTTTGTAGATATGTAAAAATTTGTATTTCAAATATTGTCAAAGTATTTCAATGTGCTTAGAAATTTGGGACAATTTTTGAATAAAATTGTTTGCAAATTTCATCAACAAAGTAAATTGCAACAAATACCATTCAAAAATTTTTATGCTTTCGAGAATTCTTATCAATTTTGTTACGATTGCTTCATTTTTGTATTGTTTTGTATTACTGTTTCAATTTACTCATAAAGAATGTACAGTTTATAATAATGTTTTGCTTATTCTTTAATTTTTGTACTCTAAATAAAAGTTTTTCAAACATAACATGCAAAAAAAGCAGATAAAAAGCAACGGCTTAGGCAGAAAATGCATGGGAAGAAATTGTCCAGCGATATATAATTATATCAGAAAAGGTTTGAAGAATAGTATTTACTTTAAGTAAAAAATATTTAATAAATAAATAAATAGTGAAATTGATCCAAAAACTGAAAGGTATTATATTCAGTCTTTTAAACTTCAGCAACTTGCATTTATTAGAATACGCTTGTTTATTACATACTTTATCTTACTCATAGCAGAGCGTTTAAAACGTAATTATTATATTTAAACAGTTTTGATGATAAAAGTTATTTTTTGAGAATCTCTCTAAAATATCCTCACTTATTCATGAATTAAATATAACTAACAAGGAATTATAATTTCACAGTTATCACTGCTTTTTTAGCGAAGATATCAACGTAGAATTATTTTTGCTGGTACATAAATTTATCAATAAAAGTTCGTAGTTTATCATCAAATTTCCATTCGAATATATATTTAGTAAAAGTTTTGTTCTTTTTAATTTGTATTCTTTTTCAAATTTAATTTTATTTGAGATAAAAATGATTGCAGTGTTGTTTTCAGTCAAGTTTTGGACGATGTGTTAAGAGCAAGCAGCTTTATTTATATATTTTTTAATTAAAATAAACCATTTCATGTAATTAAATTTCTGATTACTCTTATAAATTAAATTTGAAATGTTGTTGTATTTTTAATTCAAAAATTACGTTATAAATCAAGTAAGAAAGGGAATGAGAAGTGGAAGTTTGCTAAATCCTCTGAGAATTTTATACAAATTGATGTTGATAGCTTTAATTTTAATTAGGAAAATTAATTTAATATTCGTGATATTATTTAAGGATTCTTTTATGAATTAAATTATAAATGCTTTATTTTGTGTATTTTAATTATTTCAAAAATTATTTATTGTGATTTTATGCTTGATCATGTCGTGGAAATGCAAATGATTGACAATTCTGTGGCAGTGCAATAATTAAATTATAATTTTAAGAAGGATACAAACGTTTGCTGAGCAATGCATCGAATATTTTTCTGACAATTCAAAAATTTATAAAATTATAAAATTTAGACTGCAATGTTAAGCGTTCAAAAAATTTGTCTTTTTCGCTTATTGTTTGACCTTTTCAATGCTGTGTTGACCTTTTTGTTTCGCATTTCATTCATCAAAACAACAATAAGTTCAGCTCTTATTTTTGTATTCACATTTCCATTATTCTTCAATAGAGTTTTTACTAAACCATTTCGAAGTAAAATTATTTTTTCACTGTATTTTTCCAATTTGATATTTAATACTTGAACTCGTGAATTCTTATTAGTATTATTATTCCTAAATTTTTATCATTTATTCATTTGTTCATTATTATATTAAATATAACGTAATTTTCATTAAATACAGCTTAATTTCAAGGAATTTCTAAATTAAAATCCGTGATTCACGTGATGAATTTTTGGAAAGACTTGCGAAGAAAATTCCGTAGTATAACTTTTCTTTCTGATATATGTGAATCACAATAGACTGTTTGTACGACTTGTAAAATTATTGTAATCATAAATACAGTTTATGTGAGTATCTCTTTTGCCTAATTATGATAGATCAATCATTGATTCTCGATTGTCTAAAACATAAATTTTTGAAATTTTTGCTGATTTTTTCAATCAATCGTTAAAAAACCTATAAAATATTTTTGCAATAAGGACATTCTTGACTTAAAAATTGATGTTTAAAATTGCTGCATTATTTCAATTGAAGGGAAAAAATATATAAAAATGTGGATTAGTGCTGTGTTTCGAATTATTGAACATTTTTCAACAATAAAATCACCATTTCTGATTAATGGAATTTTTATTGGTAGATTTTAGTACGAATTGTACAATCAAAATAATGCAGAAATGCTTCAAAACAAGAATTTAACATCCAATACAAATAATGTCAATTAATTGCATTTAATTTGAATAAGTTTTTTAATGCTATTTTTGATTTTATATAATTTGGATAAGTTTGTAATTGTGCAATTATTTTTGCTTTGTTTTGATTGCAAAATTTATGATAAAAAATCTAGCAGTTAGACGTATTTGTGTGTTAAATATATGCAAATTTTAAAATATTTAAAAAATTTTTTCAACAAAGAAATAATTTCTGTTATTTCTACCCAAAATAGTTATGCGTAATAAAATGTTGATAGTATAAAGTTATGCAGATCCATATTAGTTTATTTAATAACTTTTACATAGTTCATAAGTGATCTTTCTACAGGAAAATAATTGTAATGCAGATTCATATTGGGCCGTTTAATAATTTTTACGTAATTCAGAATTGATCTTTCCATGTGGAAATAATTGTAAAGACGTCACCTTAATTAAGAAAACGTGAAACTGATTTAAATAATTATGTAATGCATTTAGGAATATTTTTGTATATTATTAGCTGATATCAAGTACAATTAGTATTATTGAAGGTATTTTTTACAAAGTGTGTAGTACAAAAACAGCTCAAATAGAAATTTTTGCAAAATGGAAAAAAAGTGCTAAAAAAGTGTTAAGCTAAAAAAACCCAAAAATTTGCTTAGTTTCAGGTCAAACACTTAAGAAATTCATTTCTATCTGATTATTATTCATTATAATAAATAAGTGAACTGAATGTAAAAGTAAGCAGATAATATGAATGCATGTTGTCCTAATTAAATATTAAACGAAAATTGATCTCCGTTCACGGAACTTAAATAAAAAACGATAAAACACAATGATAATTCTTGCAAACGTAAAAAAATGAGTTGGTAATATTACTTCTAAAAATTAGATGTAATTTTTAGTTATAATTATCACTATTATATTACAGAAAGTTTTTGATATATTTGCATAATAACTTGCAGACTTATATAAATATACCTGAAATAGGCAGTTATGATCATTTCAATTATAACTAAAACAATAAAATTACATTTTTCAAAAGTAAATTAGTTTACTATAGTCAGTAATGGAATAAATTACAATCATTTTCGGTAATTTCGGTAGCTAATTATTATAGCAGTAAATAATGGGATGCAATTTCCAGCAAATGATTATATAAAGAGATAATAGTGATGAACAGATGCGAGCATATAAATATAGATGAAATAATTGGGATTTTGTATGAAATATTATGAGCGATCAGTAGAATCCCATTGGGGTCATTCACTGCACCCTTTTATAGTCAGTCTTCTTGCATTAGTTCCCCTTATAATTTTCGTTTTTTTAATTTTTCAGAGAAAAAGTTCATTGGAATTTGCTAGCTTCATAAATAAAGTTTAGCTTAGTTCAGACTAGACTAGACTGGCTGAGTTAAGCTTAGCATAATTGAAAAAGAGCAGTTATTGAAAATTAACAGCTGACTGAAGGAGAAAATATTTATGAAAATAAATGCCTTTGAAGTTGTAAGGCACTTTTCATTGTGATTGAAGTATTAAAAGTTTTAATCACAATAATGGTAATTAATAATGATAATTAATCATAATGATAGAAAAATAATACTGATAAATGTGCATTAGTGATGATTTTGTTGATAAAATTGATTAAAAGAACCACAATTAAAAAATAATTTATTATAACAAATTACTATTTTTTATTTGCAATATCACAATAGCAGAACTGAATTAAATGATAAACTGGCGACTGAAATAATAACTATAAATGTGAAACTAGTAAAAAATCAGCTGACAATAGAAATGCCTATTAGTAATAATTATTGTGTTAATGATAAAAGTTATATTTATTTTTTCAATTTGTTAACATTGATAAAAAATGATCAAATGTTAAAGTGTGAATTGTGCTAAGATTGTAAACGAATACAAAGTAATATAAATTGAAATACTGTAAATAAGAACTAATTATTCAAACAACTTCTTTTAATGCATTAGTTACCAATTTTACTTTTATCTTGTTACTGTAAATAAGTAGTTTTAAGTAGCTATCATCTATCTATGTGCATGCTTAGCTCTATAAAAGTCGTAAAACCTTGTAATTAATGCCGTAAAATCTTATAATTAAAAACAAAATAAGTAAAAACACGATCGTGCTTTTTTGAGCTTTGGCAAGCTTAAAATTACTGCATTTTAACCAGTGCTTATCATTTTTCAATTTTTTGAAAATGGAAAACTTCTGATTAAACTTTAGCTAAATTTCTTTTACTGATCAGTCTCGAAAGATTTTTGTTAAGTTAGGCTAAAGAATTGAATCTGATTCATTGATAGAGCAGATATTTTTCACTTCTTAGTTTTACTTTAAACTTGTTTTTTTGAAAAAACAAAACAAGCAACAATTTTTTTGGCACTCTAAGAAAAACTATTATGATAGGGTAAAGGTCAAAAATTGCACTTAATTATAAGGTTTTACGTTTTTGTAAGGCTGAAACATGTACATAAATGGATTATGGCTATTTAAAACTTTTCTTTTTTAAAAATTTCCTGAAAGTTGATACTGATTTGGCATGAACT